>JARQOC010000001.1:457879459-458128646 GCA_033576535.1 Allobates femoralis
TTGTACACACTTGTACACAATTGTCTGTACACAATTGTCCGTACACAATTGTCCGTACACAATTGCCTTGTACACAATTGTCCGTACACAATTGCCTTGTACACAATTGTCCGTACACAATTGCCTTGTACACACTTGTACACAATTGTCTGTACACAATTGTCCGTACACAATTGTCCGTACACAATTGCCTTGTACACAATTGCCTTGTACACAATTGCCCTGTACACAATTGTCATTGTACACAATTGTCCTTGGACACAATTGGCCTGTACACAATTGTCTGTACACAATTGTCCGTACACAATTATCTTGTACACAATTGTCCTGTCACCGGCCTAAGGATGTGATAAGGTATTAGTTGGTGGGGGTGCGACTGCTTTTATCCCCATTATGTGTCCAAAAAATTGAAAAATATCCAGCATAGAGTCTTGAGATCTAGATCCTTAAAAATTCATTATATTAGAAAAGTATTAAAAAACACATTTAAATCAATGTCCTTAAAGACAGTCCTTAGTCATAGGTTTGTTTTGTCCCCATTAGACTGGAGGTGATGTACAGCTCGCCCATGATCCCTTCACTCCCTCAGTGGCTGTGAGCGCTGGGTTTGCCTTTTTCTGGGAGCTCCAATGATAATGAATGGAGCCGCGGTCACATTAGTACCGGCCGCTGCAGTTAATAAAAGGGGTAAAAGTGCCACGTTCTTCTGACGATGTGGTTTTGATTGGTCGGATTCCACCAATAACTAAGTGATCACCTGCCGAACCTAAGGATTGTTGGTAACTTGTTTTCACCAAAGTATCCCTTTAATGTACACTACAGTAATGGTACATCGCAGTAATGGTGAGCGCAGAGTGATGTGCAGGAGTAACCGCGATAATGGGTATAACGGCTAACAGGTATTTGCATATAGCGGGTGAGTGGGCCCCTGGAGTCAATTTCCCTGGTGGGCCCCAGACACCCCAGTCCAACCCTGATCATGTCTGTGTCCATCCTGCCCTTGTCAGCATCATGTCTGGTCCATCCTGCCCCTTGTCAGCCTCATGTCTGTGTCCATCCTGCCCCTTGTCAGCCTCATGTCTGTGTCCATCCTGCCCCTTGTCAGCCTCATGTCTGTGTCCATCCTGCCCCTTTGCAGCCTCATGTCTCTGTGTCCATCCTGCCCCCCTGTCAGCCTCATGTCTCTGTGTCCATCCTGCCCCCCTGTCAGCCTCATGTCTGTGTCCATCCTGCCCCTTGTCAGCCTCATGTCTGTGTCCATCCTGCCCCTTGTCAGCCTCATGTCTGTGTCCATCCTGCCCCTTTGCAGCCTCATGTCTGTGTCCATCCAGCCCCTTTGCAGCCTCATGTCTCTGTGTCCATCCTGCCCCCCTGTCAGCCTCATGTCTCTGTGTCCATCCTGCCCCCCTGTCAGCCTCATGTCTGTGTCCATCCTGCCCCTTGTCAGCCTCATGTCTGTGTCCATCCTGCCCCTTGTCAGCCTCATGTCTGTGTCCATCCTGCCCCTTGTCAGCATCATGTCTGGTCCATCCTGCCCCTTGTCAGCCTCATGTCTGTGTCCATCCTGCCCCTTTGCAGCCTCATGTCTGTGTCCATCCAGCCCCTTTGCAGCCTCATGTCTCTGTGTCCATCCTGCCCCCCTGTCAGCCTCATGTCTCTGTGTCCATCCTGCCCCCCTGTCAGCCTCATGTCTGTGTCCATCCTGCCCCTTGTCAGCCTCATGTCTGTGTCCATCCTGCTCCTTCGCAGCCTCATGTCTGTGTCCATCCTGCTCCTTCGCAGCCTCATGTCTGTGTCCATCCAGCCCCTTTGCAGCCTCATGTCTCTGTGTCCATCCTGCCCCCCTGTCGGCCTCATGTCTCTGTGTCCATCCTGCCCCCCTGTCAGCCTCATGTCTGTGTCCATCCTGCCCCTTGTCAGCCTCATGTCTGTGTCCATCCTGCCCCCCTGTCAGCCTCATGTCTGTGTCCATCCTGCCCCCCTGTCAGCCTCATGTCTGTGTCCATCCTGCCCCCCTGTCAGCCTCATGTCTGTGTCCATCCTGCCCCCCTGTCAGCCTCATGTCTGTGTCCATCCTGCCCCTTGTCAGCCTCATGTCTGTGTCCATCCTGCCCCCCTGTCAGCCTCATGTCTGTGTCCATCCTGCCCCCCTGTCAGCCTCATGTCTGTGTCCATCCTGCCCCCCTGTCAGCCTCATGTCTGTGTCCATCCTGCCCCCTGTCAGCCTCATGTCTGTGTCCATCCTGCCCCCCTGTCAGCCTCATGTCTGTGTCCATCCTGCCCCCCTGTCAGCCTCAAGTCTGTGTCCATCCTGCCCCCCTGTCAGCCTCTTGTCTGTGTCCATCCTGCCCCCCTGTCAGCCTCTTGTCTGTGTCCATCCTGCCCCCTTGTCAGCATCATGTCTGTGTCCATCCTGCCCCCCTGTCAGCCTCATGTCTGTGTCCATCCTGCCCCCCTGTCAGCCTCATGTCTGTGTCCATCCTGCCCCTTGTCAGCCTCATGTCTGTGTCCATCCTGCCCCCCTGTCAGCCTCTTGTCTGTGTCCATCCTGCCCCCCTGTCAGCCTCATGTCTGTGTCCATCCTGCCCCCCTGTCAGCCTCATGTCTGTGTCCATCCTGCCCCCCTGTCAGCCTCTTGTCTGTGTCCATCCTGCCCCTTGTCAGCCTCATGTCTGTGTCCATCCTGCCCCTTTGCAGCCTCATGTCTGTGTCCATCCAGCCCCTTTGCAGCCTCAAGTCTCTGTGTCCATCCTGCCCCCCTGTCAGCCTCTTGTCTGTGTCCATCCTGCCCCCTGTCAGCCTCATGTCTGTGTCCATCCTGCCCCTTTGCAGCCTCTTGTCTGTGTCCATCCTGCCCCCCTGTCAGCCTCATGTCTGTGTCCATCCTGCCCCTTTGCAGCCTCTTGTCTGTGTCCATCCTGCCCCCCTGTCAGCCTCATGTCTGTGTCCATCCTGCCCCCCTGTCAGCCTCATGTCTGTGTCCATCCTGCCCCCCTGTCAGCCTCTTGTCTGTGTCCATCCTGCCCCTTGTCAGCCTCATGTCTGTGTCCATCCTGCCCCTTTGCAGCCTCATGTCTGTGTCCATCCAGCCCCTTTGCAGCCTCATGTCTCTGTGTCCATCCTGCCCCCCTGTCAGCCTCATGTCTCTGTGTCCATCCTGCCCCCCTGTCAGCCTCTTGTTTGTGTCCATCCTGCCCCCCTGTCAGCCTCATGTCTGTGTCCATCCTGCCCCTTTGCAGCCTCTTGTCTGTGTCCATCCTGCCCCCCTGTCAGCCTCATGTCTGTGTCCATCCTGCCCCTTTGCAGCCTCTTGTCTGTGTCCATCCTGCCCCCCTGTCAGCCTCATGTCTGTGTCCATCCTTCCCCTCATTATACCGTGGCTTGAAATAAAAAAAAAAAAAATCATACTCACCTAGTACTCCCGCCTTCACCGCTCCTCTTCTCCTCGCGTCTTCCGTCCCAGCGTCACATGACCGCGGTCATGTGACGCCGCGCGGTCATGTGACGCCGGCGGGGCGGAGCTTGGAGAGTGTCGGAGATGCGGAGGAAGGAGAATCCTCTGATCCGACACGGCTTTGAACTGCCGGCGCCATCATGCCGGCAGTTCAAAGCTGCAGTGACAGGCGATGCCGCGTGCCAGGGAAAACGGCTCTACGTGCCATCCCTGGCACGCGTGCCATAGGTTCGCCATCACTGGTCTATCCAAACCACCACCCGGAGGAACTGTTGTGACTGGACGCATATAGGAATGTGATAGTATGCATCTTTTAAATCCAGGACTGCCATGTGGCAGCCTGGAAAGAGTAGTTTTATTACTCTTTTTATCAGCTGTTCAGATTTTTTAAGTTCAAGATACTTCTGAAATAAATGTCTGTTTTTTTCACCAGGAAGAGGGGAGAGTAATACCCTCTCCCCTGCTTCTGGGCCGGAACCCAAATTTTGACTGCTTTGTCCAGGAGACTTTGGACTTCACTTTCCAGTGCCCACTGTTCATCTTGAGACGCTCTGGGAGGAGTGACGAGAAACCTTGCCGGAGGAACATCTGGAAACCACAGCTTCAGGCCTGCTTTTATAAGGTCTATAATCCATTTGCACGAAGAAATCCATACCCAGGCTGGGAAGAAGTGAGAGAGCTGACCTCCGACCTGGGGAAAAGAGTCACTTGGAGGCCTTCTTGGAGACATGGGAGGACCCTTTAAACATAAAGCCTCTTCTTCCCCTCTTCTAGTCAGACCAACTGGACTGGTCTTTTTTCAGGGAATTCTTCCTAGAGTATTGTCTGGTCCGAAAGGGCTTCTTGAATGAGACATAAGAAAAAATCAGGGAATTTCTTCTTCTTATCCCCCGCCTTCTCCAGGATATCATCGAGGGCTGCTCCGAATAAACATGTCACGCTTCCAGGGGAAGGTGCCCTACAGTGGACCCACTGGGCCATGGTACCAAACTCCCCTGGGTGAGCTGGTCCTAGTTTAACCAACCCCTATACAGGGATTGTCAGGGGCAAGCCCAGGGGGTCTACATACCACAGCTGCTAGTACAAAGGGGGCATCTCTTACGGTTAACCTATACTACGGTATAGCTAAGGAGGATTCGAGGGATCAAAGCTCGAGGCTAGGAGAGCAGGAATGGGTCTACCGGAGGAGAGCACATGGAGGACCTGACTAACAGCCAGAGAAACAGAAGCTTACTAACTCAATAATCAGGCACCTCTCATCAGTGGAGGTGACCTAATATACCGGAGGACGGACAGCTATTGGTCAAGGGGAGTGTCAGGTTGAGCCGTGTCGGCTCCTAGATTCACAGGGGAGGAGCACGACCGCGCCTAGTGCACTGCTGATTAGGTTCATGACTCCAACCATTGTAGTGTGCTGATGTGTGAGCCCGGTGGTCAGCAGACAGGAAGGGGACCCGGAGACACAGCACGCCTGGACGCCGGATGCCAAATTGGTAGAGGAGCAAAGAATGCAGACCCAGGAGAGGTGAGCTGGGGAGTGGTGCCAGGGGACCTAACAAAACATTCCCCATCACAAGTAAGGAGGCTCAATTAGTTCTTTGTCTGAAGGTCTCCCGGCCAACATTTCAACCACAACGCCCTCCTAGCTGCATTGGAGGAGGCTGCGGATCTTGCTGCCAAAATGGTGGAATCTGCATCAGCATCTGCCAGGAACCCTGCAACCCCTTGCATGACAGGGACTGAGGCTAAGATTTAATACCTAGGAACCCTGTTTTCAGCCAGCTGATGAGCTGGTCTAGCCAAACCATCAGGGATCTGGCTCCACAGATGTCCGCAATACCTGGTCTCAATCCTTCTGCTGTTGACTTCCAGGTATTTTGGAGGAACTGGTTGTCATTTTTGTCCAGAGGGTCTTTTAGCATCCTCATATCCTCAAATAGCAGAGAATATTTCTTTGAAGCTGTAGCAACTGCCATATCTAGTTTGGGGGCTGTCACGCCACCACAGGCAGAGCTGGCTAGTGGACCCACTAGACCATGGAGATACCGTGGAGGCTGATACCAGAAATGAACCGGACAAGAGAGTCAGGTAATGAACTGGGTTTATTTGGTACAATAAAGGATAGATCGCCAAAGGAAGTCCACAGGGCCATAGCAACGGGGTCCCCCTAAGGGAGCCCAAGAAGGGTTACCCCTATACAGGGATTCCTCCAAGCACAACCAGAGAGGGTCCAATGAACCAGTTAAACCTGTTGGCCTGACCCAAGGCGGAACAGGAGACGGAAACCAGGGAACTGGAGGAGAAGGTAGAGATGGAGCTTGGTGCAGCTGACGGGGCCCGAGAGGTAGCCAGGGACCAGCGAGAGTGGTACGGGTCTGCGGGTGAACAGACAGGAGGGATCCGGTACTGAAATCAAGAGAAAGCATGTTAGGATCTCAGAGGACACAGGAAACTGTATGTGGTGCTAGGGACCTGAGCTGGCAACTTAGACTAACTACGAAGTTGCCCAGGCACCTCCCATAGGAAGTGGAAACCATAAATACCCACCAGCCTCTCAGCGATTGGCATCAGAAAATTGGCGTATTGGTCCTTTAAATTAGCAAACTAATTTGTCCAGTATTCCTTTGGCGCTCCCTGAGACCGCTGTACTATTATTTTTATGTGAGTTCTCTCTCTACGGAGCCAAAGCGGCAGGAGCAGCCTGGAATATCTGGAGTGTTGAGGACCTGTGGTTACCTAATTACCGGGATAAACATACTGAGGACCTGCGGTGACGCGGTATCCGGTCCGGTAGGATTACGTGAAAATCGCGGAGCACAGATTTGTGAACGCAAACACCGGCAGGACAGCAGCACTAATAGAAAGAGGCGACCGGAGCCCCATCACCCACACGTTTAATCTTGGTTGTGTAGACATACACAACCATTATAGGTGAGTGCACTGGCACTTTTTATTTATACAAATAGCCCTGTGTGTCTACACATGCGCCCTTTTCTTTTTCTTTCTGCTTTAAATTAGCAAAGGAGGAAGTGCCCTCAGCTCTAGTAGCTCGTCTCCCGGCCGGAGACCGGATGTGTCACGTGATTGGCACTCGTCAAATGGGGACCGCCCCTGACGTGCACAGACCCATATTATGGTGGTCAATCAGAGAGTGCATGTGTGACGTCATGGCACCAGCACCCGTTATTCTGGCACACTTGTCACCTGAACCCGCCTCTTCTGGACGGTCTCCGATGTGTATGCAGCCCCGGACCCTGGCAAACGGCATCCACAGCATGGTCGCCACCAAGCACAGTACCCTGAAGGATCAGACCCTCCTGGGACCGGGAGCCCGCACCCCTGGTGACCACAGCCACGCGGCCCCAACCAACCTACCCCATGCTAGCACCCATGCACCATCGTGCCTGCCATCCCCCAGCCATCCAGGGAAGCTGCACCTGCATGATCCAGTATGTGCCCCTTTGGGGAGAAAAAAAACAAAATAAAGCGAAAATCTTCTGGAACCACCATTCCTGAGGCTCCCTGTTACAGTACAGGAAAACAACTGACATGGGAAGAGGAACCCACCCCTTTTAAAACCTGATGGTTCCGTGTCCTTGGAGGGCTGATCTCTCTGTCCTTGGGTGCTGTCATGGACAATCGATAAATAGAGCTATGCCTCTAACAAGAGCTGTTTTAAGATGGACACCAGAAGGACACTATAACCTCTCCCTACCTAATACACAATCTCTCTCTGCCGGTACTCTGACTTTGTTGTATGTTTCAGCTCTGAAAAGAGCTATTTTTGGGTGGTATTATGGGGCTAATGACCGGCTCCTTCAAACTGTCCCTACTCACGTATCTCTCCCTCCCTACTCTACACTGACCTAGTATACACTGCAGTTAACCCTTTTCAGGCTTTTGTGTTATCAAGAGGACTAAACAATCTCCCTAACTGCTGAGCTATCTCTCCTTATGGTTCTTCAATACTGGCTCCAGATGCAATGTGCGCAAGATAGCGCCAGTGCTTAAATAGACTCTATAACGCTGCACGGCCAGCCAATCACAGTAATACCACAACCAAGATGTCTGTGGCATTACTGTGATTGTTTAAGAAGGCTAGCATGTTTAGTGGCTGCAAAGGAGGCGCCAAAGCTGCAGGGCGGGACATCCAAATATAGCGATATAACAAGTAACCCGAATACCATACTATCCATGCAAATGGCAAATAGTAAGGAATGCACTTGCTCATCACTAGCTACAAGGTGAAATTCCTCTTCATCTTTAGGTTTTTAGCACAATCCTTAAGTTTATGTCATAAAATGTACTTATTTTTGAAACTTAATAATTCCCTTTACTTTCAATAAAGCTCCACTTCCAGCTGCTGGAGAACAGCTACAAAACATAATTCTACCTCCACCATGCTTCACTGTGAGTATAGTCTTTTGTGGTGATGTGCAGTGTTGGCTTTCCATCAAACATACCTTTAGGAGTTATGACCAAAAAGTTAACCTTTGGTTTCAATAGACCAGAACACATTTTCCCATATGCCTTTGGCGGACTTCATGTAGGTTTGGCAAAATATAGTCAGGCTTGGATGATTTTCTTTGTAAGAAAAGATTTTTGTCTTGCTACCCTGCTCCTCAGGCCAGATATATGGAAAACATGGAGGATTGTTATCCCATGCAGTTCATAACCAGTACTTGCCAGACATACCTGCAGCCCTTTTAATGTTCTTGAAGGATTTTTTGGCAGCTTGTCAGACAAATATTTTTTTCTACTTTAATATCTTGTCTTTTTTTTATCAGCTTTTGATACTGTCTTCACAGTGTTCCATGGTATATTTAGTGCCTTGGACAAATTTTGTACCTTTTTCCTGACTGACAACTTTCAAAATTGAAATCCCTTTGCTGTATTGTAAGAGATTTAAAGACCACATCTATTGCTGTAAAATGCAACTACGGTAATTAAATGTAAAGGAAATCTCACTAAAACACTAATGGCCACTTTACACGTCCCAACATCGTTTCGATATTGTATACAACGGCACGGGAGCGCACACTTTTTTGGCTGAAATCCAAGATCGCATAGGAGATGTTACACAGGGCGATATCGGCAGGCAACACAACTGCGATGTCGCATCGCCCCCTTGTACGGGCGACCCTGGAACGACCATTTTACATGGGAGTGAATAGGGGAAGTTGCTCTCCAAGTTGGTGTTGGGCTATCACACAGCACGATCTTGCCAGATCGTCCATCCAATATCGGGCAGTTGGAGAGCCTGCACAATTCTTCCTCGATATCGGTTTGGCATCATTCTTGCGTCGCATTGCACATTTACACTATACAAAGCACGAACGATATCGCCGCCAACGCACGAACCACGTGACTTTTTGTCGAAGTTGGACAACGATATCGGGACGTGTAAAGTGTGTGCACACATAAAAAAGTGATCCATTTGTGCATGAAAACCTTATAAGGTTTATTTAAAAGAAAAAGCAGCACAAACGGATCACTCACATATATGTTTGTGGGCATACAAATGCAGCAGAAATAAGGAGACACAGAGACAGACATACAGACACACAGACAGACAACCACACACACTTTCTCGCTCTCCCTGGTGATCCCATGTGATCGATTAATTCTTACTTTCTGGTTCGATACTGCAAGATCCTGAGCATCATGTGACAGCCTGAGTCACATGATGCACAGGTCCTGGAAGATCGCTAAACACAATATGGCGATGCCTGGAGGAAGAAAACACTGGGGATCGCCATGGGATCACCTAGAGGATGAGTATTGCTGCATTTATGCTGCAATCCTGGATCAATTAATTGACATGCTACTTCTTTTCCTGAACAGGCGTTTGCAGCAAAACCTGATCAGGTAATAAGGCAGCTGTCGACACACCATTTCAGAAGTCTCATAGAATTTGCTGGCCTGTCAAACATTGATCCGTTTTTTTGTGCAAAAACACAGCACAAAAATGGATCACAAATGCCCAATGTGCATATAGCCTAAAGGATACAGATACAGTTGAAAAATACATTTGAGCTGCGAACTGTGAGCTCCTGACGTGCACCCAGGGCTGTGGGGTACTCGGCTCTCAGGCTCTCTCCTCTTTTAGTCGGGGAATTCACGGGTGGCCATCCAGGAGCCGTGGCCCTGGGGGTCAACTGAAAAGTTTTTGGAAGTTCTATTTACAAGTTGTCTTTGTCGTGACGCCACATGCTGAGTCTGGTGATGATCACCAGCGCCGCCACAGTCCTCTGGTGGTCGGTGGTATTGCGGCTTGGATGGAATAGTCCCCACAGGCGGGACTGGACCACCGGGGCAGTGATGCTGTAAAGCAAACCATTTGTATTTGAAAAGATGCAGCAGAGTCAAAGCTTCACTTCACCGGGTAACTTTACTTGAACACTCTCTCTCAGCTTACAGTTGAACAGTTCATTAGATGGTATACTGGCGAATGCTCTAGGCTGCAATTGGGATTTTGTTTGAGATGGAACCCTCCTTTAAGTTCCTTTCTTTTCCTTCTATTCTGTTCCCAGTGTGAAGCCTGATCTCCTGTAGATAATCTGGCCTCCTGCTGCTTCTTGTTCTGTCTCCTCTCCCTTTTGTACCCGTCAGGTTAACCTTTTAGTGAATGCCGCAGCCGCCTACTGCGCTTCTGGCTTCCCTCTTGTGGGATCTTTGGGAGTCAGGGCCGTATTTATAATATCCCTGTTTAACGAATTTTCTGTCAGACTTGGAGTACTCACAGGTGCGGGCTCCGGTACCCGGGTTTCTTCCTATGGGGCAAACTCTATCCATTACTCACTCCCCACTCAAGTTAACTCTGCGTCTGTGAGTTTCCTTGCTTTCTTTCTTCCTGTCTGGGATCTGTTCTTTCTCAGGGCCCCTCAGCCGAGATGGCCCTCTTGGTTTCCTGCAGGCTTGCTGCCTGCTCCTTCCACCTCATCCTCTCACTCTCTGACTGACTGACTGACCCTCCGGTTCCCTCTAGAGGTCGCTAAGACCCTCCCGGGGCTCCTCCCACCCACTATCCTAGTGTGTGAGTACAGCTCTAGGGCTCCATCTTGTGACCATTGTCCCAATTGCAGTAGAGTACTACATCGCTTTTCTGGGTGCAGTACCCCTTTTGTGGCTCCTACGTAGTGGGGTCCCACACTCCTTGCTCCGTTACTCTGCCTGTGCATCAGAGGTCTGACTCAGCAGGAGCTAAGATGTCCCTAAATCATTCCTGCTGTGTGCTGTGTGGAGCCTCAGTCAGTTTACAGAACAGACTAGAGAAGCAAATAATGTGGTTGGATATTTCTCTTTTCCTTACTGTATTAGTAAATTATTCTGCTAGGGGAGGAACGGCAGCATACTGTATTGGGGGCACTGTGGGGTTATCAGTCTGTATTGGAGGGCATAATATTGTATCAGAAGAGGGGCACAGTGGGAGTATCATACTGTTTTGGGGCATACTGGTGGCATATTGTATTTATCACACTATTAGAACATCGTATGGTATTGAGGGCACTGTGGGCATCATACACCATTGAGGACATCATGGGGTAATCGTAATGTATTGGGGGCACTAAGCAACCATTGTAGAGTATTGGTGTGGCACTGTTGGGCCATCACAATGTGTGTGAGGGGCACAGTGTAGGCATCAAACTCCACATTATGATTAAGGCCTAAGAAGGCTATGTTCATACATGGTAGATATATTACAGAAATGACTGCAATTGTCATATCAGTATTGTTGCAACTTGGAGGTGAATTAATGTACGTGATATCCATCATTTTAGTAATATGGTTTGCACACCAGAACGTTCGCTTCCACAAAGAAAATTTCCATTTAAAGTGTCCTCAGACAGCTTTATTTTCCTTCTCACAAGGAAGAATGGATTTTCACATCAGAGACTCAAAATAAATTCTAATTTCCATTTATGTGGTGGAAGAAACACTCTTGTTCAGCTCAGACAGAATTAAGTGTACATTTCTTAAGAAATCCACATGTCTGAGAGTAGTGTCTTTCCATCACGAGACAAATTGCAATTATAACATGTAATAAAAAATTATATTGTAGCCCAGTGTCAGCCAGAATGATCTATGTACTAAGAAGACAAATGTATTCTAGAAGTGACATCTTTATTATCTAACCAGAGAATTATACTTACAAGCCTTTGGAACACAAAGGCCCCTTTTTCACCAAAATTGCATTTTCCTGCCAGAACTGGTGGAAATCTTTATATTCATTGTTATGTTTTACAGCACTTCTGACATGAGAGTGAAGAAAACTTTGGTCTTTATGCATGATTAGTATGTGCGAAATTTCGGCTCTTCAAACTAATAGAATCTGAGAGTTCTCAGTGGTTGATACCTTTTAATGGCTAACTGAAAAGATGGTAAGCAAAGCAAGCTTTCAAGACACTATGGCCTCTTCCTCAGGCTGATAATGACACAAATTCTGAACACACATACATATATACTGTAGGTGGATACAAGATGGAAGGAGGGGTGGAAAAAATCGGTAGGAAATTTAAAAGAAAAACGATTCTTTTTTAATTTCAGATATGGATCAATGGATAGTATTATACGAAAAGCAATCCAAAGGAATTGGTATTTGATTGAGAGCGACAAGCATTTAAAAGAGTTAGCGTTGAGAAAACCAATGATAACGTATACAAGAGCGAAAAATATTGGTGATATGGTTGTTAGGAGAAGATTACCAGTGGAAAAAACTTGGTTAGAAAAACAGGCCCCGAAGGGAAATTACAAATGTGGAAATTGCATTTATTGCCCTCAACGGATCACAGGTAACCCCATAAAGATAGGTCACTTACTGCATGATGTGAAACTGTTTATTTCATGCAGAACAAAATTTGTCGTATATGGAGTGGTATGCCCATGTGGCAGATATTACGTAGGGAAAACCATTAGGCAGATGTTCGTGCATTTCCGTGAACACTGTAGATCCATTGAAACAGGTAATGGGGCTCCAAGACTGATTGAGCACATGAGATCTATGCATAATGGGGACTTTAAATCCATGAAATTGTAGGTTTAGAAAGAGTTGAGGGGGGGCGTGGCCTGGAGCTCAAGAAGAATGGTCGCTGTTTGCTGAGCTCCTCTCCTCATGACTGGAATCTACCAGACAGCAGCCCTCCTAGGAGTCATCCATCCATGATTCCTATAGGGAATCATCCACTTAATCTTTAAGAATGATTTGAGCTTGTTTTGATCTACTTTAACCCGAAATCTTGGCTTTGAGGCCCCTGTGACTATTTACCTCACGGAGCGGTCTGTCTGGCCTCGGGCGGACCCTGTTACCATCGATTACCTCAGAGCGGCGCCTGACTGTCAGTACCGACGCGTTATGACTGGCCTGGAACGGGCCCTGCTGCCATCAAACAACTCCAAATAGTGTCTCTCTGCCTGATTTGGCGCGGTCTGACGGGCCTCGGTCAGTACCCGCTGCCATTAGTCGTCTTCAGGCATTGCCTGGCTGCCAGATCTAGCACGGTCTGTCTGGACTTGGATAGTCCCTACTGCCAGTATTCATCTCTAAGTGACACATGGCTACCTGAGCTGACAGGGTCTGAATAGCCTCTGTCAAAACCTGTTGTCATCAATAATTTATAAGCAGCACCTGACTTTCCAAGGTCTGACTGGCCTTAGGCATATTATTTACATTATTTTCTCTGAGAGGCACTGATTACTAGTGACACCTTGATCTGACTGTTCACCAGAGGTGGGGAGAAGCAGCCTGATATACCAGGAGGAGAAGGAGCGAGTTTTTTTTCTCCTCTCCAAGCTAGAAACATTCATATAGTTGGGAAAAAAACAGAAGCGACTCTGCTACATTTGCTGCCAATTTGAAAGGAATAATCTGTCAGCCAGAGGTGTAAACTCGCGCCTTTTTCTCTCACTGCAGCTCACAGACTTGTTCTTCAGACCGGAAAAACGCATCTTTGAAACCGCAGACCCCTCAGTACGCAGATATCTCCACAAAACAACACCTATATGAAGAATTCCTGGACTTCAAAACCTATTACAAGTCTAACCTGGAGTTGTCTGGTATTTATGTGAATTACACCTGCTTATCTACTTTGCTGAAATCTTTCCTTGTTTTACCTTATTTCCTCTCTCACTTCTTTTCTATACAACCCTCTCCCTAACTAAATCTCCTAACCAAAAGTGATTCTCGAGGTCATCAGAGCTGAGCACTCTGAGTCCCATCGGATTTATACTTTCTAACATCTCCTAAAAATATCTTTCTTCTCTTATTCACACTAGATACCTCCTCTATTTCCCCCTCTTTGTCTCTGTTCTCTGCGCCGTCTTCTAACCCTCATCACTATTTTATAAAAGTAATCCTCATCTGATCTACCTCAGGTCTCTTCCCTGTCCTTAATATCCTCATTTCCTTCTTTCCTGTCCTCTAACAAGTGTATAATATGATTTTTACCAAATGTGTTTTTGTTTAAATTGAAGATTGTATTACCGAGATAACCTACAGATTGTAATATCTCTATTATTTGTAATACTTTTACTGGGCCTTTTGTCAACTGTTCCCGGCTTTATCTGGGCCCTCATTATAAACTTTTCCGATCTCCACGTACTCCCCCTTTGTTCATATAGTCCTAGTCGAATCTAAGTGTATCTTTCTTGTACTCAAATCACCTCATATATCCTTCTACTAGGAGACCAGTTTTTTTGTTTTTTTTTATGATAATGCCAAACACAAAGAACAAAAACTCTAAAGGAGGGTTGGATTCTGAAGGTCAAGCCATGGAGACTAATTCAGGGAACATGACAAGAAGAGATAGATCGAGATCTCCTAACACATCTGTACACTCTGACCAATGGTCGGATTCTACTGATAATAATTTAGATGAAACTTCTCCTCTGGATACCTCACAGAGAACAGGTAAAAGAAAAGAACCCGACTTGACCACATCATCTAGGTCCAAATCTCATAACTCTAAAATCCAATTAAACTCTGACGGAGATAAAACCCCAACATCTAGTCCATTAAGACGACGCCACAAAGCTGAGTCAAATCCAGAATTAAATCAAATTTCAGACGGAGATAAACCTCCAGGTAAAGATTTCTTCCTGGAAATTTTCAGTAAATTCAAATCAGACCTTGATAGTCGCTTTGATTCCCTAGAAAACGCTATGGCATCTATTTCCATACGTACTGAAAAAAATGAGGATGATATCAAAATTATCACAACCTCGGTTCAAAAAATATCTGAAGTACAAAAAACACTCAAAGGAGACCTCTCTGTGGTGAGGGCTAAGATGATTGCTATGGAGGACAGGGACAGGAGGCTGAATTTAAAATTCCGAGGAGTACCGGAAACGATCAAATCTCATCAAATCGAACAACACATTAAAAAGATTCTTAAATTAACTCTTCCAGAATTATCTGAACTTGACATGACCCTTGTCCGAGCCCACAGACTAAGCAAACCTACTCACTTGAAACCAGAAATTCCTAGAGACATTATAGTTAGATTTCATTTTTTCCACACGAAAGAGCGCTTCTTGAAATATATAAAAATGCATAAACATCTTCCCAAACCATACGATTCCCTAAAAATACTTATTGACCTCTCAAGGGAGACATTGATTCAGAGGAAAAATCTTTCTGGAATCACCGAAGTTCTCCGTAGAAAATCCATCCTTTACACTTGGGGCTTCAACCCTGCCAAGGTCCTGTTCACCTACAAAGACAAGCTTATAACAATTGATGACTCCACAGAGGGACAAAAAACTCTACGCCGACTCAATCTAATCATTTCTTAAAGTTCAAGTTCTAGACCAGTTATTAGGTTTTAAAGGCTGTAACAGTAGCCTCCCAGGAGGTTTATTCACTTACGAAACCCTCCGTGTTGGGATTCCTCTATTTTATTGTTTAATAATTTGTTCAATTTACATCCCTCACTAGTTGACACTTTGCTCTTTGTGATAACTAATCCACGACTGGAAATTGCCATTCTCTAACTTTCAACTTCTAACCCTTCCTATCTTCTGCCTGAGAGACTCAAAACTACCTGACTTCCCCATGACCTTTTATAAGTATGTTCCCTACACTCCGAGACATATAATTAATCAAAACCAAATATTTAATGTCCCTTAAGTTCCTCTCCATCAATGTCAACGGCCTAAATTCCCCCCAACGCAGGTACCACACTTGGAAACTTATTAAAGAATCCAATTCGGAGATTGTTTGCCTGCAAGAGACAAGAATCTCATCAATTAATCCCCAAAATTTGAAAACAAAGTCTTCCAGAAATACTACTTCTCCTCAAATGAAAAGAAAAAAGCAGGTGTAGCTATCCTTATTAAAAACTCTATATCCTTCGAGGAAATTTCCCTGACCAGTGATCCTGAGGGTAGGTATTTAATTCTAGTGTGCAAAATCAACAATTACACTTATACTATAGTGAATGTTTATCTCCCGAACAAGAGTCATATTACATTCCTAAATAGACTCATGAATATTGTAAGTGATAAAAAGAAAGGTGAATTAATCATATTAGGTGATTTTAATGTTGTCCCAGACCCTATCCTTGACTCATCCACAAAATCAAGACATTATACTAAACCCCTCAATCCTTGGCTTGCCCGCACTGAGCTATATGACGTTTTCAGATGTATTCATGCAAACTCAATTGAATTTTCTCACTACTCGGGCAGATTTAATTCTTATGCAAGAATAGACCTGGTTCTGACAAATGTCTTTTCACTCCACAAATTTCGAAAAATTAACATAGGACCACGAACTTGGTCTGACCACTCCCCCATACTCTTTGAATTCTCCCCATCTCCAGTTTCTTGCCCTGAAAAATTATGGAGGAACAACAGCTTTCTATACTCACACCCACAATTCAAGACTGACATAGAAAATACTATTAAATATTACTTTGCAGAAAATGACACTCCTGACATCAACATCTCGACTTTATGGCTAGCATTCAAATCTGTCTTACGAGGGAAACTAATTCAACTAAATTCTAGATTTAATAAGCAAAAACGTGAAAAAACCCAGAATTTAATAGACAAAATACAAAATCTAGAAAACATTCAAATCAATAATCCATCCATTAACACCTCAGAAGACATTTTCAAACTGAGAACAGAGCTAAGATCTGTATTAACCTCAAATTATGCCAAGATGATCCAACAATCCAAATCTAGATTCTATTTCTCAGATAACAAACCGACCAAATTTTTTGCAACAAGAATCAAAATTCTCAGACAAAAGAATAGAATTTCTGAGATAAAAGACTCAACAGGGAAAAGTAAATTTCACCCCAAGGATATTGTTAACACTTTAGCCGACTATTATGACTCCCTTTATAATCTTAAAAATGACACTAATACTCAGATTCCTTCCATCGAAAGTATTAAGAATTTTTTAGATCCTCTCAAATTGCCCTCTCTCTCAGATCTTGAGATAGAAAATCTTAACGCCCCATATTCTCTTTTGGAAATCAACTCTTTAATTGCAACCTTAAAAAAAAGAAAAGCTCCAGGTCCTGATGGTCTGCAAAACGAGCTGTATAAAACTTTCACTAAACATCTCTCCCCTTTTATTCTAAGACTGGCGAATTCGATAGCAAAATCGGGCTCCCTTCCTCCAGAGATGTCAGAAGCAGTGGTGATAGTTATTCCGAAAGACAAAGGAGATCCCACTGAACCTAAAAATTACAGACCTATATCCCTCCTAAACAGTGACACCAAAATCCTCGCCAAGCTGATAGCAAATAGGCTCCAAAAGCATATTAGTAAACTAATTAAAAAAGATCAGGTGGGTTTCATCCCAGGCAGACAGACCTCAGATGCCACCAGAAGAGCCATAAATCTGCTAATCCACTCTGAAACTTCTAGGATCCCGACTGCCTTCTTGGCCCTTGACGCCGAGAAGGCATTCGATAGAGTCAATTGGAACTATTTATTTCTAACCTTACATAAATTCGGATTTCGAGGTAATATATTTAATTCAATTTCGGCAATGTACTCCAATCCCACAGCCAAAATTTACTCAAATCAAGCAATCTCCCGTAAAATATCCCTTTCCAATGGTACTAGACAGGGCTGCCCCATGTCACCTATCCTTTTTGCCATTTTTATTGAACCATTAGCAGAATCAATTAGACAAAATGAAAATATCAGAGGTATCCACATAAATTCACAACGGCACAAAATTACACTTTTTGCAGATGATATACTTATATCCGTTACAAATCCGCTTAAATCCCTACATCACCTTTCCTATGCTATCAAGACCTTCTCAAGTATCTCCCATTATAAGATAAATACTAATAAGTCACAAATTCTAGAATTCAACATCGAGAAAACGTTCCTATCCTATCTAAAGAAGCAATTTCCCTTTTCTTGGAAATCTAACTCAATTTCATACTTAGGTATCCAATTAACGAATCCCACTTCAGATATCACTAAAAAAAAACATATTGAATCTACAAAATTCCTTCAAAACAGACATTGCAAACCTATCTAAACTCCAACTCTCCTGGACGGGTAGAGTGATTGCTCTAAAAATGAAGATACTTCCAAAGTTTATTTACATGGTCCGAGCGATTACTCTCCCCGTCTGTAAAAATAGCCTAAATGGTCTTCAACATCAATTGAGACAATTTATCTGGCAAAAGTCTAGACCTAGATTATCTGGTACAATTTTAGAAAAACATAAAAGGAGAGGAGGAATGGGGATTCCTAACCTTCACGCTTACTATCTTGCTTCCGTGTTGAAACTATCCCAGAACTGGCTCAATATTTCATTAAACTCCCCAGTATGGGTTGAACTTGAACTAGAGTTAATTAAATCTAATAATCCATCAGCATTAATAATTGCGCACCTATATAACCCAACAAAAATCCTACCTGCAATCCCAACAATTAAAGCTACATTACAAGCATGGATAGCGCTTCTTAAAAAAACAAACCATCTTGCTTCTGACCCACCCTCTAAGAAAATCCCGTTAGAAACCCTTGAATATATCATCCCAGGCTTAGATCTTTCTTCTTGGTTGGCCCGGGGTGTTCGTTTCATAGATGACCTGTTGTCCAGAGGGAAATTAGTACAATTTCTAGTCCTGGAACAGAGATATGGTCTCACCTGGTTAGACAGGTCGGCTTGGAGATTGATTAAATCATCTCAAGTGGATTTTGACTCTGTCTTCACAGTCCCTAGGCCTATCACAGAACTTTTAGAAAACCCACAAAGAAAGTCGACTTGGATGACTGGTCATATTTATCGTACCCTGATTGACGACCTCACTATCCATAAACTTCCCTATATAATAGCATGGGAGAAAGAGTTGGGATTTAATATAGAACCGGAAGAATTAGCTAAAGCAATAGATCACTCTTATTCAAATACGAACTGCGCTTCCATCCAAGAAACCTTCTTTAAAATACTAACGAGATGGTATTGGACTCCTTCCAGAATGCATCACATAGACCCTCTTAACTCTCCGAATTGCTGGAGAGAATGTTCTCAAATTGGAACATTAACACTTGTATTCTGGAGGTGCCCAAAAATTCTCAACTTCTGGTTGAGTGTTCAAGATTTAATATATAGGACTACCAATTTTAGACTCATTCTCTCCCCTCAACTGGTTCTCCTCTCAATTGGC
This sequence comes from Allobates femoralis, assembly GCA_033576535.1. Lineage (NCBI taxonomy): Eukaryota > Metazoa > Chordata > Amphibia > Anura > Aromobatidae > Allobates > Allobates femoralis. The sequence goes on from JARQOC010000001.1 coordinate 457,898,561, forward strand.
ATATCAGACATTCCCCACACTCTTAGATTCATAGTATCCCAAGTTATTCTCACAGCTAAGCTACTTATAGCCGCTAAATGGAAGTCCTCAGAAATTCCCACCATTGCAGAATTAACGGACAGAATTTCTAATCATTGTTCTTTTGAATTTACTTACGCAGTTAGAGACAACACATATAATAAATTCTTCTATAATTGGGAACTATGGATCTCTACACAATCCTTGAATCATCTGACCAAGGCTGTTGACAAACAACCCCCCTAACCTCTAAACCTCAATGACTAATAATTAACATTTAAATGCCTCGGATACATACCTATTACTACAGATTATAATAGGATATCCATGTGTTGGTCACCTCAGGTGTTCTTTCTTTCCTCTTTGTTGTTCTATTTATGTACATTACCTTTGCAATATAGACTGATGAGCGCATCTCATCCTATGTTTTTGATGTATTTAATATATGCAGTTTGTATCTTCATCGAATCGACCACTGTTGGTCAAATTTTTTGTCAAAGACATTTATTTCTACCAAAGTTATTGGAATTTTTTTTTTTTTTTGTTTTTTTTTTTTTTTTTCTTTTCTCTTTTTGAAATGTTTATCTGTTTGAGATAGGCAATTGCCTAATTTTATGTTATCTTACTTCTATGTAACCATCGTACTATCCCAATGTTTTTGTCTTCAACCTTGTTTTGTATTACTGTCTGTAAAGTCTTCACCCTGTAAATACCCCCATATAATCAATAAAAATATTTGAACAACAAGAAAGAGTTGAGTTGCCCAAAAAGGAGGAAATCTGGAGAGATTGTTGCTATAACAAAATGGATCATGAGACTGAGAGTTCAGGGTCAGCTGGGCCTTAATAATAAAAATGATTTGTCTGTTTTTCTTTGATTATAACTGTATTAAAAGGGAGATTTATTGTTTTTTTAATCTATATGTTTTTTAAGCTATATATTTTTTAACATGTATATGTATAAAAATGTAAACTCAAGTATTATTGGTGATTATACACGGACGTTTAGGGTCAAATTGGTTTGACCCCTTATGGAAATTAGCACTTTACAAGGAATTGTTATCACAATGTTTAACATTTTTGTCACAGCATTCTCACAGTTAAACGAAGGGTGGGGTATAAAAAGCAGGAAGTAACAGCCACTCCCTTTGCGACCCGTCGAAGCACGAGACCGTGCGAAACGGCCCGTTGTTGCGACCCCCATCCTCCTCCACCACCCCTGAAAAACCGCCTGTTTTTATGGAATAAACAATAAAGAAACACTGCTGAAACCTGCCCGGTGAATTGCTGCCATTCTCTGGATGAATGTTCTGTGTAACGCTATCTCTAACCTGGAAGAGCACCTTGGGACAGGAAATCCAGCAGAGCTGTGAGGAGAAACACAGCGTGCCCCTGAGAGAAGGGAGAGGAAAGCTCTGTGTCGACTCAGTGGTGCCCAGCTGCCCTGAAGTAAGTGTCAAGTACATACATATATACTTATGCAGGGTGAGATGATGCAATAAATACGACAGGTGAAGTAAAGCAGAGTCAGTCTTGGTAGGGGGAAAGGAGCTGGGGAGGTAAAATCAAAATTCTGAGATAAGAGTAACAGATTGTATTATTGTTCTAGGATTAGTGGTCTGTAGAGACCTGTGAGCCTTTCTCAAGCCATGTCTTTCTTGAGTCATCTGTTTGTGTCTTGTATTTTTTTAAATAATTGATATATTTATTCCAGCTGTTATACATCAGTATAAAGTAAAAGATTGCAGTAATGCAGTTACTCTCCTAATATACCTCATACTGAAAGCTAACGTTTAACTTGCAAGTTTTGCAGACACACACATTTATAATATCAAGCCAGTTTCAATTCAGCATTTACAAGCTCTCTTAGAAAGAGCTTGTAAGTGCTGCATATCTTAGGACTTGGCCACCACTGAAGCAATGTTTTAATTTCAACCATTTATGATGAAGACACCTCTGAAGAAGCTAATACGAAACGTGAATTAGGGGTGTCATTTCTAGCCACTGAAAGGTAATTATTGGACCCACTGATGTGGCACTTGCTGTGGTAAAAAGTATTTTTTCCTGGTGGACAGCACCAGGTATCTGCTTGTGGGTATACTCCCCTGGGGATCTGTGTATAAATATATACCAGATTGGTTAGCCATTATACTTACTTGTGGTTTCCTTATGTATGAGATATGGTCATATTTTGCAGTTTTCCGATACATTGTGGTTTCATCTGTGAAGTGTGGCTGGTTTCACACTGCAGTTTTTTCCATGATCAGGGTTCATCAGGTTTTGTGTGCCAAAACCAGGAGTGAAACTTGCAGAGAAAAACTATAATTGTAAGATTGACACCTGTTCTGGGTTTTGGAGACACTCCTGGTTTTGGCACACAAAAGCTGATGAACCCTGATCAGTGAAAAAACTGCAGTGTGAAACCAGCCTGTGCAAGTCAATTTATTGTCTCATAATTTTTAACCAGTTTTGTATTGAATCAATAAAGTTGTCACATTTGTGTATACTTGGCCTAATTCCTGGATTTGTTTGTGAAGTATACATTTTAAGTGAATGAAGGGAATAAGTTTGCTTATTTTTTTGCATGTTTTTTCTTTTCATAGACAAATAATAGAAGGAAAGGCGGCACACTGATCCAATTCCAACGAAAATTCTTCTTTATTAGATGCTCACATACACATTAAATATGCATCTTGTCAGGCATGGAGCCAGGTCAGATGCGTTTAGTTGGAATTGGATCAGTGTGCTGGCTTTCCTTTTATTATTTGTCTATGGACTTGGTGGATACCAGCCACTGCTGAGCACCTGAATCGGATCACTTGAGGTGAAGGTGAGCTATCCACTTCCCCTCTTCCCACTCCATTATATTTTTTTTCATGCTTTTTTAGGGTCAGGGCGGGTAATATTAACGTCTTTGCTGGTATGAGTAAGGCCGGCTTCACACCATGGTTTTATCAGGTCCGGGGCTTTCTGATGTGAACCTGACAGCCCCGGACCCGATTTTGGACATAATGTAGCCCTATGGTGACGGATAGGGCCAGATCAGGTATTTTGGACGAAGTACCTTAATGTCCGCGCTGCTGCCAGAGAGGAAAATACACCAACGACACTGGGACGTCTGAGTACTGGTAGTAGAGGTTTATTTCCAACGCGTTTCGGAGCCACGTACCGAGCTCCTTCCTCAGGGAACATGTTCCCTGAGGAAGGAGCTCGGTACGTGGCTCCGAAACGCGTTGGAAATAAACCTCTACTACCAGTACTCAGACGTCCCAGTGTCGTTGGTGTATTTTCCTCTCTGGCAGCAGCGCGGACATTAAGGTACTTCGTCCAAAATACCTGATCACAGCACCGCACCTCGTGGAAGTACAGTCCCTGCAGCAGCTGCATTGTTCGAGCGATTACGCTGGTTGTGTGCTACACAACCTGACCAGGTGAGCAAATCTGATTTTTCACATTTACCTGCCTATAAAGGATAAGACCCTATGTGCGCATTCTCAACCCTCTGGATAGGGCCAGATGGCAGTGATGTCCCATCCGGTTTTGTCCCTGTCCGGCAGCATCAGGCTGCATCCAATTTTTGCCCCAGACACAAAATCAGGGCTTGCAGGATTTTTGTGTCTGGGGCAAAAAGCTAATCAAAACTGGATCTGGCGCGATCTGGTGCCCATTAAAATGGGAGTCTATTGGCGTCAAATTCGACAGAAAATCGTATCTGGCTGCCGGATGTTGAAGTTCAGTGGCACCCAGCGCTGAACTTCTGCACCTTGACAGCTCCCTGCTGAGATTTCAGGAGCTAGCCTCGATTTTGAAATTTCAGGACTCGGACAGCGGCAGCAGCCGCGCAGTCCTGAATCCGGCAGAAAACAGGACCGGAGGGCATATTTGTTTGTCCGGAGCTGTCAGGCTGTGTCCGGTGCTTCCTGCAAAACACTGGACACAGACTGACAGCTCAAAACCGTGGTGTGAAGCCGGCCTAAGAATTAGATTTTTGTTTTACAGTTATATATTTGCTTATTATGTTTGTATGAGTAACCTACATTCTTTAGCTATGAATCTTTTTCATTTAACATGAAAAGTAAAAAAATAAATCATTGTAAAATTAAGGCAAATCAAAATAATCTTGTTGAGGAAGGAAAATCCACTCATTAGGATGGTACTAGTGTGACTAAATTATGTCTTAATCCTCTGTAAAACATTATTTGTAAATGTATTTTCCTTACTGAAATACTGATGGTCCAATGGCTTTTATTCACTGAGAATAATAGTAATTCACTCCAGTGGTTATGATGTCATGAACTGGCAGGCGGTATGCTTTACTTATTCCTTAACCAATATATTTATCTAGACAACTCCTCAGGCCAATATAACGGAGGTTTATTTCACTGTTAAATCACTTACAGTTTGAAACATTTAGGGGTTTGTCCATTTGCCCTGTTTTACCTCTCAAGCAGTTCCAAATGACAGCCCAATCATCTACTGACTGCTCGCTCCTATACCCAATGTCCTCAAACTGTGCCATGCCCCTTGGTCTCATGACACCCTTCTAGTTTCCTCAGAGCACAGCCATGGTTGGGAGTGTGTATTTCATAGGTTCTCTCTCACTCTGCGCCACCTACTATTCAGTTCCTCCTCTCCTCTCATCCTCCTGAAAGCACTGGAAAAGAGTAGCAGTGAAAGACATGGAGGTGAACAGTGGCTTAGATGCACTGATGACGTAACATGATTAGAGTGATGTGCAGAACCAAATTTAGGCAGCACAGGGTAGATTACGTGGCTAGCAGGCACAGCACTGAATTGGGACATCTCTAATTATCCAGTCATATGAAAAAGTTTGGGCACCCCTATTAATCTTACCCTTTTTTTTTTCTTTAAAATTGTTTTTTTTGCACCAGCTATTTCAGTGTGATATATGTAATAACTGATGGACACAGTAATATTTCAGGTTTGAAATGAGGTATATTGCACCAACCAAAAATGTGAAATATGCATTATTTCAAAAATTGACAGGTGCCAAAGTATGGACACCCTTCTGATTTTCATGATTTTAATACTCCTAACTACTTTTTACTGACTTACTGAAGCACTAAATTGGTTTGGTAGCTCATTGAGCTTTGTATTTCATAGCCCGGTGTATCCAATCATGAGAAAAGCTATTTCAGGTGTCCACTTGCAAGTTGTTCTCCTAGTTGCATCTTCTCTGAGGAGTGGCATCATGGGCTCCTCAAAACAGCTCTCAAATGATCTGAAAAAAAGATTGTTCAACATAGTTGTTCAGGGGAAGGATACAAAAAGTTGTCTCAGAGATTTAACCTGTCAGTTTCCACTGTGAGGAACATAGTAAGGAAATGGAAGACCACAGGGACAGTTCTTGTAAAGGCCAGAAGTGGCAGGCCAACAAAAATATCAGAAAGGCAGAGAAGAAGAATGGTGAGAACAGTCAAGAACAATCCACAGACCACCTCCAAAGACCTGCAGCATCATCTTGCTGCAGATGGTGTCACTGTGCATCGGTCAACAATACAGCGCACACTGCACAAGGAGAAGCTGTATGGGAGAGTGATGCGAAAGAAGCCATTTCTGCATGCACGCCACAAACAGAGTCACCTGAGGTATGCAAAAGCACATTTGGACAAGCCAGTTTCATTTTGGAAGAAGATCCTGTGGACTGATGAAACAAAGATTGAGTTGTTTGGTCATACAACAAGGCGTTATGCATGGCGCCACAAAAACACAGCATTCCAAGAAAAACACTTGCTACCCACTGTCAAATTTGGGGGAGGGTCCATCATGCTTTGGGGCTGTGTGGCCAATGATGGAACCGGGAATCTTGTTAAAGTTGAGGGTCGCATGGATTCCACTCAATATCAGCAGATTCTTGAGAATAATGTTCAAGAATCAGTGTCAAAGTTGAAGTTACGCCGGGGATGGATCTTTCAGCAAGACAATGATCGAAAACACCGCTCCAAATCTACTCAGGCATTCATGCAGAGGAACAATTACAATGTTCTGGAATGGCCATCCCAGTCCCCAGACCTGAATATCATTGAACATCTGTGGGATGTTTTGAAGCAGACTGTCCATGCTCAGCGACCATGAAACTTACCGTATATACTCGTGTATAAGCCGAGTTTTTCAGCCCAAAATTTGGGCTGAAAAGTCTCCCCCTCGGCTTATACACGAGTCATATACGGTGGTGGGGGCTGTGGAGGCTGGAGGAGGCGGGGGCAGGCTGCTGTATGAGCGGCCCCGTCATGTGGGGCCGCTCATTATATATGCACTGCTTCCCCCTGTCAATCAGTGGCAGGGGGAAGCAGTGCATAACTAAATAAATTACCCCCAAATGCTGGCACTCTCCCCCCTTGTAAGGGCCACCCCCCGCTGCTTATATTACCATCCCGGTCTTCTGATCAGCGCCGGTCCTCAGTGCTCCGTCCTCGCTGCTCCCGTCCTGCTACATCCGGGATCTCCGGCCGTCGCAGGCATATGACTTCATTGCGCGATGGCGGGGGATCCTGGATGTAGCAGGACGGGAGCTGCGAGGACGGAGCACCAAGGAGCGGCGCTGATCAGAAGACCGGGATGGTAATATAAGCAGCGGGGGGGGGCCCTTACAAGGGGGGAGAGTGCCAGCATTTGGGGGCTGCTGGGTACCCCCTGGGGGCTGCTGGATTCCCCCAGGGAGCTGCTGGGTACCTCCTGGGGGCTGCTGGGTACCCCCAGGGGGCTGCTGGGTACCCCCTGGGGGCTGCTGGGCACCCCCGGGGGCCTGCTGTTTGTACCCCGGGGGCCTGCTGTATAAACCCCCGGGGGCCTGCTGTTTGTACCCCGGGGGCCTGCTGTTTGTACCCCCGGGGGCCTGCTGTATATACCCCCGGGGGCCTGCTGTTTGTACCCCCGGGGGCCTGCTGTATATACCCCCGGGGGCCTGCTGTTTGTACCCCCGGGGGCCTGCTGTATAAACCCCCGGGGCCTGCTGTATAAACCCCCGGGGGCCTGCTGTATATACCCCTGGGGGCCTGCTGTATACCCCTGGGGGCCTGCTGTATACCCCTGGGGGCCTGCTGTATACCACTGGGGGCCTGCTGTATACGATACTACTGGGGCGTGTATACCACTGGGAGGGCCTGTATACCACACTGCTGGGGGCTGTATACCTCACTGCTGGGGGTTGTATACCTGTGCTGGAGTCCACTCTCGGCTTATACGCGAGTCAATAAGTTTTCCCAGTTTTTGGGGGCAAAAGTAGGGGGGTCGGCTTATACACGGGTCGGCTTATACACGAGTATATACGGTAACTGAACTGGAACTGTTTTGTAAAGAGGAATGGTCAAAAATACCTTCATCCAGGATCCAGGAACTCATTAACAGCTACAGGAAGCGACTAGAGGCTGTTATTTTTGCAAAAGGTGGATCTACTAAATATAAATGTCACTTTTCTGTTGAGGTGCCCATACTTTTGCACCTGTGAATTTATGAAATAATGCATATTTCACATTTTCGGTTAGTACAATAAACCTCATTTCAATCCTGAAATATTACTGTGTCCATCAGTTATTACATATATCACACTGAAATAGCTGTTGCAAAAAAACAATAAAAAAAAAAAAAAAGAGTAAGATTAAGAGGGGTGCCCAAACTTTTTCATATGACTGTAGAAGTTAATGGAAAGTTTCTTGGTCTTCCACAGGAGACTGGTTGAAAGGTAAAAAGAGGAAATAAGTCAACTTCTCTAAATGTTTTTTTTTTTATAAAGACATCTTCTGTACGTATTGCCTTTTCTGGTATGTGGACATCATACACAGGGTTGACTCCAGCACTTCTAAAAGTCAGAATACAGAACTGTTGTGTAAGAGAAGCTCCAAGTTAGACAGCTGTTCATGCATTACATTATTATTGGCCTGATGCTGGAGGGGTCATAGAAGAGATTTTGTATTGTAGCCCATAAACTTTGAGCTATGCCATAGTGGGTTGATATTCAAGTATCAAGCCAGCTTAATATCTGTTGACAATTTTTGCATTATTTTCAACATTTCTTGAATTATAATTTTAACATTCGCTCCAGATTTTGATGCAAGGAATGAAGATTGACTGAAAGGGAAGATGAGAAGAAAATCACCTATACGAGCAGGTGGCATGTTGTTTGCATCTGAAATATAATATAAAGGAAAAACAGGATAATCAATAGGTCTCCATTGTGCGGTCTTCACCGCATTGTTTCCACATACTTTGGCTCTTGAACTGTTCAGAACTAATGGCAGTTTAGATGCACCCAATCTTTTAGGCATATTCATTTTTTCTCTAAGCCTAGAAGTTAATGTGTTTCGAGGACACATTGTTGTTTTCTGACTTGCCACAACTGCTCTGATCACAATTTCTTCATTTGATGGTTTTTCCATAATGTTGAAATTACAACATATCCTTTTGAGTCCCTTTTGGACTAATGCTTCATCGTGATCATTGTGTAGGCCATCATTTTTACGTGAAGCACTTCTAGGGCCTTCAATGTAATTAAGGTTTTCCTTTGAGTTGCTCATTGTCATGAAACTGTTTTTTCCTAATCGAGCAGAATTTTGTGCACTGTTGTCATAGCCACGTGATATATGTTTTGTAGAAGGCTGTAAAAAATGAGATTTGGTACTGACTTTTCTGCTGTTGTCTATGCACAAATCCGACGATTTGTAGTTGAGAAGATCAATTATGTCGTAGATCAGACTTTTTTTTACAGTTACATCATTAGGACAATCTACAGACAATGCAGGGCTATAGTTCACCTCTAAAAGCCATGGCTTTAAGGTATCATCAATGAGAATATCAAAACCAAAAAGCTCAAAGCAGTTAGGATACTGAGGTATGGATGGAGCAATGGATAATATGGTCATGGTTACTATGTTATATATTCTCTGCCACAATAAAACATCATCAATCTCTAAATTGCGGAGGTAGGATCGAAACTGTCCAAATGTCCACTTGCATCCACTTCCAACCCTCTCCTTGTCCGCTGAGTATGAAGTGCTGTATTTGTTAATACTAGTGTTAGTTAGATGAGCAAAAATATTATCAAATGAACTCAGATTGAATTTTTCTGTTGCGAATCTGACTAATCCTTCTTGGTAGATGTATATGGTAAGTGGACAGAAACACGTAACACATACGTAGATACGTAGGTCAAATTTATAACCAGATATTAATAGTGGGTTTGTGATATATTTCTGAACAATCACCGTGCAGTCATAAGCCAAGTCCTTGATGTCTTGAAAAATAAATATGCCCCTACCTCTTGACATGTCAGTTGGTTTGCAGATCCAATAGTTTGATTTTTTTTCATGCCTTTCTTTGGTGTATTCAGCTAAGAACTTTGTATAATCATTTGGTAAAATAAAAACAACAGGGCTAAACTCAAAGTAGGATGGTCCATATATCCCTCTCATACGTTTTAAATGCCTTGCCAAACAGTCTTTTTTTGTCATTTCTCCTGTCCTGGGATGATGATTAAGTCGTTGCCATGGCTTTATGTTATCATGGTCAGATATTCGGAATGCTGACGTTCTCCAGTACAGGTTCCACTCTGTTTCACTCTGTTTCTCTTCATCAAATTCTTCCCAGCCACGTTCCAGTAACACCTCCCGTACGACTCGTGGAGTGTTAACATGAAGACGAAACACTAGAGCCTTCGATTTGTTGTCATCATCATCTCCTTCTGCCATGGTGACATTGAAGTTTCAACATTAACTCATCTGTAAAGGAGAGAAAACATTAAGTCTATAGGAAAATTGAAGCAGAGTGATATATTTATAGGTGGTACAAAAGTATCAGTAGCACATGGGCACTGGTGCCCGAGGGATCCCAAAAGATTCTTTGCCATATTGTACAGTGTCAGAATTTTATGCAAACAGAAAACCACATATCATTTTCTTTACAAATATTTGCTACTTTGTGTTGGTACTTCGCATAAAATCTCAATAAAACATACCAATATTTGTTGATGTAAAGTGTAAAAAATTCAGAAATATTCACGGGTAAGGATTGTTTTTCAAGTCACTGTAGTTCTGTCTGATAAAACCTAGTGGCAATGTACCTATTACAAGTCTTGTTTGATTTCTACAGTTTACTCTTAGCAATGAATATGCTCTTCTCTCTAATAAGACCGTTGTGTTGACTTTTCAGTATAAGTTCTGTTAGGTAAACAGCTTTGAGCTATAACTAGAATACACAGGAACTTCTTTTGATAACACTCAAGAGCGGTGACTTACCTTTACAAATGTTACTGGAATTTAAAAAGTGGTTTTTCGCCTAGTCATGTCTATCTACGTCAGAGCACAGTGACATCTATTGTCTATTAAACAGAAAAGGTCACTGCATTCGTGGAAACTTGGGTTATCAAGGTAATGACAATAAAGCTGTGCTTTTGTCACTAGCTCAAATAGTTACATAATTTTTTAATGCGGTATATTTCTCACCTATCTAAGGGCTCATTCACACATTCAAGTTTCGTTTATGAGTGTTTCACGGATAGCACTCGTACCTGTGATAGTCTATGAGGCCAATTCATATGTCTGTGAAGTTTTGTTCACAGAAAATCGCCAAGATATGTGCCGCTTTGGATCTGAGGGTCAGAATGAAGAAGGCGAAGATTTATCTTTTCTTCATTCATATCACAAGTGTGCTGAAAATCTGATCAATATAATCAGAACAATTGTTTTTCTCATATGTGAAAAAAAAACGATTGTAAATAAGGCCTTACATTTTAGTGGCAAATACTAGTGGAGAATAACAATAGAGCAGTAATACAAGGTATAGAAAATACCCCTTGTCCTGGGAGCCCTCAAAGCTCCTTTCTTTCCTGTGAGTTAGCAGGTTTGTAATGTGAGATAATGTTATGACTATGCATATGTTTTGGTGCCGTAGACTTGTTAACATCATCTCTTGACCCAAACCTATTATGCTGCATTTACACACCACAATCTTATTTTCTTGCTTAGGACAATTAGGCTATGTGCTCACATTGCAGATTTGGTTGTAGAAATTTCTGCACCAAAACTGCATTTCTTGGCAGGAGAAACGCACCAAAAATGCATGCATGTGTGTTTTCCATACAATCTGCCTTATCCTTCAGACCACACATTCAAGCTCATCCTGCCAACTCAAAAATATTTCAAGAATCCGTTCCATCCTCAATCTACTAAACTACAAGTGCATGCCCTCATCATCTCCCATCTCGACTACTGCAACCTATCTTCTGTGGCCTCCCTGCTAACACTCTTGCACCTCTCCAACCTGTCCTTAACTCTGCTGCCTGACTAATCCATCTCTCTCCTCGCTGCTCCTCCACTTCTACCCTCTGCAAAGTCCTTCCACTGGCTCCCAATTCCCAGCGTATCCAATTCAAACTACTAACATTAATTTACAAAGCCGTTCACAATCTGTCCCCCTTCATATATCTCTGAACTAATCTCCCGATATCATCCAACTCGTAGTCTTCGATCTTCCCAAGACCTCCTCCTTTCCACCACACTTGTACATTCCTCATCTAACTGCCTGCAAGATCGCCACATCCCCTCTCTGGAATCTGCACTCAAAACGTCCGACTGTCCCCTACACTCGTAACCTTCAAGCGGAACCTAAAAACCCATCTCTTTAGAACAACCTACAGCCTGCAATGACCACGGTGGCATCTCACCACCAATTGACCTGGCGCTGCACCACCACTGGACCCGCACTCCACCACCATTGGACCCGGCACTCCACCACCATCATACCTGGCATCTCCACCACCACCAGAGCAGACCCAACCTACGGTCTCTCTCCCCATTGCCCTGCAGAATGTAAGCCCGCAAGGGCAGGGTCCTCTCTCCCCTCTGTATCAGTCTGTCACTGTTTGTTCATTGTATTTTTAACTTGTTTGTATGTAACCCTTTCTCATGAACAGCATCATGGAATCAATGATGCTTTATAAATAAATAATAATAATAAATAATAATAATACAATGACAACAGAAATCTATACAAACACACAACAAGAATTGACATGCTGCATATTTATCTACATCAAAAACACAACTTGTACACACAGCCTTACTTCTAAGGGAGAGTACCAATGTGCTACAGCATCTAATGCAGGGGTGGGGAACTCCAGTCCTCGAGAGCTGCCAACAGTGCAAGTTTTCATGATTTCCTTAATATTGCACAGGTGATAATATAATCACCTGCACTGGGAAAATTCCAACCCCTGTGCAATACTAAGGTAATCCTGAAAACCTGCACTGTTGACGGCTCTCGAGGACTGAATTTCCCCACCCCTGATCTAATGAAACATTTAGCAATTTTCTTACTGCTGGATTTGACTGTACGGTACAGTAAGGCCTCCCAGACTGCTGTAGTGTAGGTGCAATGTTACTACTATGCAGCCATGGAGCTTCGGAATGTGGTACATTTTAGATCATATTATAAAGATATTTCAATTGCTACATTGCTATATTATAAAACTTTCTACTGGATAATTGAGAACTTTCTGGATTGTGGGAGTCTAACTCATGGGATCTACACTAATCAGCAGAAAGGAGAATTTTTATTTCCTATCAGGCAATTATTCCTATTATAAAATGCAGTGGCAGGTAGATAGGGTGGGTAGGAACATTGAAGTGTAGCACTCGGCAGCCTTATTGAGAATTAATAGAGTGGCGGTCGATTGTTGCACTGCATTGTAACAGGGATAAAAGTGAACTGTTCTGTCAACCAGTTTGGGTCCCAGCAGTTGGACCTCGGCCGATCAATAAGTTATCACTGTTATTTTCTGCAAAAGCCCTAAGTAAGGAAAGCAGTTGTACATTACTTGTAATAACAAAGACGAGCAAAAAATAAAAATATAATACATTTATGAAATATGGAATGCATATATATAATTATTTCAGTTTAGCGCTACGAGTGCTTACAAGAGAGTGAAGATCATAATTCTCAGTGCGGAGAGGAGCAGAGAAGACACACATCCCATCACCTTACTAATCTTCTTAATTTGTAGCCTTGAGTCTGGTTGCTTGTTCCTCTTTACTGCACAAAGTGATCAGCTGTTTGGAAGTTGCAGCTCTTTCATTCTCTCTGACAGCCTGCACCGTGCCGCCCTCCTGCACCTCTCCAGAAAGGTTGCTATGGAGCAGAGGCTGTGTCACAACTGACAAAGGGCTTTCAAAGTGAAAGTAAATGCTTGGAAACAAATTATTACAATTATATGGAGAATGGCAAAATATTGTATACATAAGTATCAAACTCCAATTATCTTCAAATAATTATTACTATATTTTACAACTTTTCAAGGATCAGTAAACTAGGTGTTCATAATCCTGACTGGGCATGTTAAAATGCCCAGTTTCAACTCTGTTCTAAGTTTGTCAACTTGGAACCAGGGTTTCATGGGGGTTCCGCATTTGTTGACATGGTGGTTGAGGGGCTCAAGATTACTAATAAGGTGAGGAATGGATCAATATTAAAGGAAGGGATCATTAATCAGAGTGCAAAAAATAGCAGCAGCTACTAAAGCTGAGCTGAGACAGAAGGAGAAATTGGTATGGCCTTTATAAAAGAAGGTTTACCGATAGTAAGATAGAGAGTATTCCAAAATTATAGGAAAAATTAACAGGAAGAAGTCATATAAAAGATTTAATTTATTAGCTTATATTAAAATCACAAGAAGACCAAGTGAGCAAAAAAGCTAGACAAACACAACTAACAAACCACCCCACATAAAGCAGCAAAAAAGACAACAATTAACAGCAATATATAACACCTAGATGCTGAGTCAGAGAAAAGAGACAATTGCATGGGGCTTGCCCCAAGTGCGGCCATTAGGCGCGATGCAGAATCTGCCGGATCTGCCGCATCAGCTAAAACGCTGATTGAAAGGCCTATAGTTGAAGAATAGAATAGAATTTGTCTTGTTGGATATGTTCAAAGACTGGATATAAAGTAACAGGATGATAAAATGTATGTCGTTCTTTCTTCAGATATAACAGCGTCAAATTAACCCATTCATTGGTCTGTGAATGAGATATAACAGTCACTATTGACCTATATGTTGGTAGTAGTATAGTGTGTCCAAAAGAAATATTATACCCCTAAGGAGGTAAAGATGGAAAGGGTAGTGTAGAGGTGGGGCTGTGGGTGAACTAACAGTAAACACCCTAAAGTGAAATTTAGAGAGGGCTAAGTATATAAACTACCCCATGTCAGAACTCCTTCTGAATCTTATCTTCATTTAATATCACCTTGATTTATATACATTCTTGAATATGATCAATTTTGTATATTCAGACTGATGTCTATATAACGCAAGGCAATACAATTGGTTGGCATATCTATGAGAGAGATAATCCCAAAATGGTGGTCAATGTACTTAATCAATGCAGGTTTATATTGTGCCCACTTAGAGGCTTAACAAACAATTTCCCAAGGGAAGAGTGATACTGGAATCACAGTATGTATATATCTTATCGCTTCATTGGGAAACAGAAGACCTTGGGTGTATGTTGCTGCCATCAGGAGGCGACACATGCAAATAACAGAAAAGCAACTCTCCCTCAGTTTAACTCCCTACTGGCACAATGCAACTCAGTTAGCTTAGTAGTCATAGGAGCAGACAGGGTCTCTCTCTGAGCCCATACTACCGAATTTTTTTTTTTGTAGATATAGATTTTTTTTCCTTCATCTCTCATGAGATTCATCAGGAATACGGAGCGGTGAGCCAATTCGTACCCCCATAGAGATCGAGGGTCCAGTGTAGCTGGTTGCACTGTTAACTCTCCCTCTGGGCCAGGGCCATCTATCCCTTCCTAGAAGTGGATCCTGGGAAACCTAAGCGGCGCTGTGCTGCCTGGCCGTTCGCTCCCCTTCCCGCGCCAACCAAGTCGGTCGCTAGGTCATCAACGCTTTGACCCCTGGAGGGAAGTTTCGCGTCTGGAGCTCAGCACCCAGGACAAGGTAGGCACTGGAGGCAGCAAGCAGGGCACAGGGTCCGTGACCCAGATAATCTTCATCCGCCTATCTCCTTACAGCTCTCCTGGTAGTCTCAGTTTCCCTTGGTCCCTGGGGGACTGCTCTGAGCAGCAGTCGACATGGGGCACGTACCGGCTGGATGCAGGCTTGCTACATGCAGCCCGAATGGCCAGGGTCTAATAGTCAGGCTGCAGCAGGGGTTGCCTGCTTAAATCAGGCACAGGAGGTGGAGGCCAAGGGCATTCTTTACTTATCAAGGGCTCTGGTCTGTTTCAGGATCTGTAGCCTCTCAATTCTGCACGCCAGCACATTTCCTTTTACATTCGGGGGGACACATTGCAGTCACTCTCTGCCAGCACACATGCCGGCACACTCACTTTCAGTGAGCTGGCATGCTGCTGTCAGGCAAGAGGGCTAACCACACATCTGCCCTCTGCTGCACAGTCCGGATCTGAGGTCGCGCGCGGGCTCTCCCGATCGGGCCGCTGCGTAAATTACCCCAGGGCCTTATTGCGGCCTCCATGGCGCTTCCGCCACCACGACGCCCCGTACCATTCATGAGCGTCTGCAGGCAGGCTTCTCGGATTGACACTGTCCCCGGGCTCTGCCTCGGCTCCAGCAAAACGGCAGAAGGGGCCGACCGTCACCCCGAGCTAACCACGCCCCCAGCTATCTTGGGCAGCGATTTCCCTTTAGCTCAAGCCCGGCTCCTCCCCTCGACCAATGGGGATCGAGCCGGGCTCTCTGTGCACTGATTTACGTCCCGTCTAGCTCCGCCCACCCCCTCCCTGCAGAAGCCCGCGCTTTTACCAGCCCAGTCAGCACACGATCCATTACAGGCAGCACAGGAAGCTGCACAGCCTCTGTGCTCCACTGCAAATATCCTGCAAGGGAGACACAGAAGCCTGGGCCATACAGTTGTGGCCAAAAGTATTGACACCCTACAATTCTGTCAGATAATACTCAGTTTCTTCCTGAAAATGATTGCAATTACAAATTCTTTGGTATTATTATCTTCATTTAATTTGTCTTCAATAAAAAAAACACAAAAAGAATTGTCCTAAAGCCAAATTGGATATACTTCCACACCAAACATAAAAAAGGGGGTGGACAAAAGTATTGGCACTGTTAGAAAAATCATGTGATGCTTCTCTAATTTGTGTAATTAACAGCATCTGTAACTTACCTGTGGCACCTAACAGGTGTTGGCAATAACTAAATCACACTTGCAGCCAGTTGACATGGATTAAAGTTGACTCAACCTCTGTCCTGTGTCCTTGTGTGTACCACATTGAGCAGGGAGAAAAGAATGAAGACCAAAGAACTGTCTGAGGACTCGAGAAACCAAATTGTGAGGAAGCATGAGCAATTTCAAGGCTACAAGTCCATCTCCAAAGACCTGAATGTTCCTGTGTCTACCATGCGCAGTGTCATCAAGTTTAAAGTCCATGGCACTGTGGCTAACCTCCCTAGATGTGGACGGAAAAGAAAAATTGACGAGATATTTCAACGCAAGATTGTGCGGATGGTGGAAAAAGAACCTCGACTAACATCCAAACAAGTTCAAGCTGCCCTGCAGTCCGAGGGTACAACAGTGTCAATCTGTACTATCTGTCGGCATCTGAATGAAAAGGGACTGTATGGTAGGAGACCCAGGAAGACCCCACTTCTTACCCCAAGACATAAAAAAACCAGGCTGGAGTTTGCCAAAACTTACCTGAGAAAGCCTAAAACGTTTTGGAAGAATGTTCTCTGGTCAGATGAGACAAAAGTAGAGCTTTTTGCACAAAGGCATCAACATAGCGTTTACAGGAGAAAAAGAGGCATTCAAAGAAAAGAACATGGTCCTACAGTCAAACATGGCGGAGGTTCCCTGATGTTTTGGGGTTGCTTTGCTGCCTCTGGCACTGGACTGCTTGACCGTGTGCATGAACTCACCAAAAAAATGCCAGGTAAATACCCATTGCACTTAGCAGCAGCTGCCAGCTCCTCTGAGAGGCAACACAGGTTTCTGTATATTGATACTCAATCACCTGCAACCCACAGTGGGGGCGGTTGTGGCACCAGCGTCCGACCATGCTGTCAGGGAGGTGAATGGTGGCATCTAAAGACACGAGGCTACCATAGGGCTCTGCCACTCACGGTGCATGCAGGCATAGTGTCAGAGCACGCCCTTCTATTAGATCAGATTGTGCGGATGGTGATAAAGAACCTCGACTAACATCCAACAAGTTCAAGCTGCCCTGCAGTCCGTGCAGGGGCGTAACTACAATAGGTGCAGGGGTTGCGATTGCACGGGCCCTGCAGCTAGGGGGGCCCCAAAAGTCCTTTGGCCTATAGAAAGACTAATACTATCAAGATTTGCAAATTGGGCCTGTTGGAGCTTTCGCATCGGGCCCCTGAGCCTGATGTTACGCCACTGAGTCCGTGGGTACAACAGTGTCAACCCGTACTATCCGTCGGCGTCTGAATGAAAAGGGACTGTATGGTAGGATACCCAGGAAGACCCCACTTCTTACCCTGAGACATAAAAAATCCAGGCTAGAGATTGCCAAAACTTACCTGAGAAAGCCTAAAACGTTTTGGAAGAATGTTCTCTGGTCAGATGCGACAAAAGTCGAGCTTTTTGTGCAAAGGCATCAACATAGAGTTTACAGGAGAAAAAAAGAGGCATTCAAAGAAAAGAACACGGTCCCTACAGTCAAACATGAGGTTCCCTGATGTTTTGGGGTTGCTTTGCAGCCTCTGGCACTGGACTGCTTGACCGTGTGCATGGCATTATGAAGTCTGAAGACTACCAACAAATTTTGCAGCATAATGTAGGGCCCAGTGTGAGAAAGCTGGGTCTCCCTCAGAGGTCATGGGTCTTCCAGCAGGACAATGACCCAAAACACACTTCAAAAAGCACTAGAAAATGGTTTGAGAGAAAGCACTGGAGATTTCTAAGGTGGCCAGCAATGAGTCCAGACCTGAATCCCATAGAACACCTGTGGAGAGATCTAAAAATGGCAGTTTGGAGAAGGCACCCTTCAAATATCAGGGACCTGGAGCAGTTTGCCAAAGAAGAATGGTCTAAAATTCCAGCAGAGCATTGTAAGAAACTCATTGATGGTTACTGGAAGTGGTTGATCGCAGTTATTTTGGCTAAAGGTTGTGCAACCAAGTATTAGGCTGAGGGTGCCAATACTTTTGTCTGGCCCATTTTTAGAGTTTTGTGTGAAATGATCAATGTTTTGCTTTTGCTTATTCTCTGCTGTGTTTTTTCATTTAAGACAAATTAAATGAAGATAATAATACCAAAGAATTTGTGATTGCAATCATTTTTAGGAAGAAACTGAGTATTATCTGACAGAATTGCAGGGGTGTCAATACTTTTGGCCACAACTGTAGTAAACAAACCTCCCCCCCAGCTGCTGGCACTCACCATTAGCCCTAGTAAATGCCTCAAGGAGCTCCCGTCCAGCCACCACACAGTACTGCGCCTGCTCAGGGTGAGGTAAGAAGCTACCCTCGGCTCAGAATTCGCCACTGTGCCTCGCTTGTAGCCCACAGACCATGCAGGCAGCTCAGGAGCCTACCACTGATCCGTCCATGGTCTCTGCCCCACCTGACGTGGCCCTTTTCTTTATCGCAATCTGCCTCTAATCTGCTTAAAGTCTCAGACACCCTGATGGCAGCTCTACAACAACTGCCCACGCAGATTGCCTCCGCGATTAAGCCTATCCCACGAAGCACTCGAGTCCTATCCAGCCAGGCCAATCCTTCCCAGACCGCCCTCGGAGCCTGAGAGATTAGATCGTTCACAGAGGAAGCGGGCTCTCCTCCTTGTCCCAGTTCCCCTCCCCCATGGACTTCCACTTGAGATCCCCTTCTCCAGCAGGGTCAGTACTATCGGATTCCGATTCGTCTCGGACGCTGATCCGGATCTAGACTCCAATCAGATCGCAGGAATCAAGGACACAGTTGACACCCTGATTCTAGCATCAATAAGACACTTAAGGTCGATTCAGACGACAAGCCGCCTACACGAAAGGTGTCTGTCAAGCGCTCAAACCAGCTCCTAGGGTCTTCTCTTGCCTAGAAGACTTCGACGACATCTTTGCCAAAGAATGGCTACACCCGGAGAAGGGTTTTCAATCCAGAAAGCATCTGAACCTTTCTCACTAAGAAGGTTCGCCAGATATGGACCGCCTCACCAACAGTGGACCCCCAGTTTCACGTCCATTCTACCCCTAGCAGACGCTGCTTCCCTTAGGAAGGCCCAGAAAGACACACAGAGGCTATGGCAAAATCAGCCTGCGAAGCCTCCGGCGCATCCCTTTACCCTTCTTTCGCAGCCACCTGGGTCTCCCTTAGCCGTGTCCTCCTGGGCGAAGAATCTCCAAAGGGGTATTCTGTCCCACGCACCTCCTACGAAACTATCGGCCTTGGCGGATCAGATCTCTCAACGCAGGGAAATACCACCGCTTGCCTCGATGCCGCCTCTTGTGGAGCACAGGCTTCTGGCAACATAATCTCCATTCGCAGAGCCCTATAGCTGAAGGAATGGAATGCCGACTCGGCATCTAAAAAATCGCTTGCCAATCCTTCCAGGGTTTTCACCTATTCAGCGACAAGCAGGATAAGATTACATCAGACGCCACAGGCGGGAACAGTACTTCCCTTCCACAGGCAAAGCTTAGTCACTCAGTCCTAAAAGCAAAATTTCGTTCCTTTCTGTCCTCAGCTCCCAGACCCGCCAATCGACGTGACCGCTCCCCTGTCCGTCAGGATAAAAAGAGGCTTTCCTACAAGCCCGCCCCATCCTGGCGTCCACGGAACGCCCACTCTCGGCCCTTTAGCTCCCGATCCAACCGCTCATGACGCCAACCCCATTCTAGGGGGCAGTCTTAGGGCTTTCAGTTCAGTTGGCTATCCGTAATCGACAATGCCTGGGTCCGAGACGTCGTCTCGATGCCACCAAAAGACCCGGAGCTCATTGCCGGCTTACCACCAAGCCGTTTCTTCCCTCAAAGAGGCAGGCATTATCATTCCTGTTTCAAAACACCAACACTTTACAGGAGGTTCCGTTCATCTAATTTTGGACCTGAAGCTTCTCACACCAAGCTCCGATTGAGACACTTCAGGATGGAATCCCTTCATTCAGTGATAGCATCTATGGAGCCAGGACAATTCATGGTCTCCATAGACATCCAAGACACCTACCTACACGTTACTATTCTTGCGTCTCACCAACGCTTCCTGCGCTCCGCCGTGGGGTCCCAACATTACCAGTTTGCCGCCCTACCATTCAGCCTTGCCACAGCTCCCCGGACTTACGAAACAGCAACGTGGTGCCTCACGATCAGGAATTTTAGCATTACCCTACTTAGACGACATCCTGATAAAGGTCCTCTCTCGCTCAGGGTGTCTCAAGAACTTACAAATATCTCTGGATTCCCTCCATCGCCTGGGCTGGATTATCAATGTCAAGAAGTCATGCCTTGTCCCGACTCAGGGATCACCTTTCTAGGCATAATATTTGACTCAGCCCAGTCCGCATTTTCCTTCCCCCAGACAAGCGGACCGCCCTGCTCTCTGGGATTCTCCGTCTCAGGCAGTCCTCTCCTCCATCACTCCTACTCTCCATGCGGGTTCTGGGCAGAATGGTGGCCTCCATCAGGCTGTCCCATTTTCCCAATTTCATACCAGGCCCCTCCAGCACTTTCTGCTAATGAGATGGATCGCTTCATCAGCAGTCTCGATCGCCCAATTCACCTCCCCAGATCAGCGAGACAGTCACTCCCCTGGTGGATCGAGTCCCCCCTTCTCTCGCGGCAGATCGTTTCTCCCAGTCAGGTGGACGATCATTTGCACCGACGCCAGTCTCGCCGGTTGGGGCACGACCTTCCTCGGCCACACAGCCCAGGGCACGAGGAACTCCAGGAATCCTTCCTGCTCATAAACATCCTAGAACCCAGGGCAATCCTCCGAGCCTACCATGTCCGAATTCAGACGGACAACGCGACGACGGTGGTGTACATAAATCACCAGGGAGGGACTCAAAGCCGCTCAGCCATGGCGGAAGTGACCCAGATCCTTCAATGGGCCGATCTACACATTCCGGCAATTTCAGCATTCCACATTCCCGAGGGGACAACTGGGCGGCCGATTATCTCAGTCATGGGGGGTTGGACCAAGGAGAGTGGTCCCTGAACCTAGAGGTATTCCTTCAGATTTGCCTCAGATGGGGGTTCCCAGATGTAGTCCTGATGGCATCCAGGGACAATTACAAGCCCCGCCCCTTTGTCACCAGACCCAGGGAACCCCAGGCCCTCGACACGGAGGCTCTCGCAATTCCATGGGCCCAATTCTCCCTCCTTATCTCTTTCCCCCCATCCCTCTAATTCCAAGGATTCTCAAGAAAATCCGAGCAGAAGGAGTAACCGTAATCCTCGCGGCTCCAGATTGGCCCAGGCAGTTCTGGTACGCAGAGGTAGTCAACATCCTCGCTGACTTTCCATGGCCATTCCCCAATCTCCTGGACCTCTTGACTCAGGGTCTTTTTCAACACCCGAATTCTCAGTCGCTCAATTCAACAGCGTGGCTATTGAAGCCGCGGTACTGAGATCGTCGAGTCTTTCTGAACAAGTCATCCAGGCTATATTGAAAGCCAGGAAACCATCCTCATCACACGGTTATCTCTGCACGTGGAAAGCTTTCTTCTGATGGTGCGAGGAGCGCAATCGTTCTTCAATGGTCTTTTCTCTTCCATCCCTCCTAGCCTTTCTCCAGTCTGGCCTTGATGCAGGTCTATCCCTAAGCTCCCTGAAAGGCCAAGTGTCCACCCTTTTGGTGCTTTTCCAGAGGCCGCTCGCCTCACGTCCACAGGTTGAGACATTCCTCCAAGGAGTGGCTCACATCGCCCCTCCGTGGAATCTGAATTTGGTACTAGATGTACTTCAAGGGCATCCCTTTGAGCCCCTACAAGAAGTAAGTTTACCTCTCCTAACTTGGAAGGTCGCCTTCCTAGTGGCAATCACCTCTATTCGGAAGGTGTCTGAACTTGCGGCAGTCTCATGCCTTCCTCCTTTCTTGATCTTCCATCAAGACAAAGTAGTCCTTTGTCTAATGGAAAAGTTCCTACCAAAGGTAGTCTCTTCTTTCCACATCAATGAGGAAATTCTCCTACCCTCCCTTTGCCCAGCCCCATCTCATTCGCGAGGGAAGAGATTTTACGGGTCCCTCACAGTCCTCGCAAGAGATTGGCAGCCTCTAAGGTTACAATTTGCAAAAAATCAGTGCACAAAATCCGCACAGGAATCACACAAAAAGCTCTCTGTTTACAATAAGTATTTTTTCCAGTTTGTAGCAAGTGCTATCAAAAAAGTATCAAAAACAGGGCTATTGGTCTGTACGTTTTTTGCAAAAAATATACGCAAGCTGCCTCACCTCGTCACGGTTGCCCTAACGAGGCAGTCCCTAGCTGATGTGTGCATTTAAAACCTGAGTGTGTGAACATACCTCCATCCAGGCTCCAGCCAGGACTCCACTCTGTGGGCTTTTTACCTGTGAAACAGCTTGTGTGTGGACTACTCATAGGGGAAGGGTATAATGCGTATATTTTTTGCAAAAAACGTACAGACCAATAGCTCTGTTTTTGATACTTTTTTGATAGCACTTGCTACAAACGGGAAAAAATACTTATTATAAACAGAGAGCTTTTTGTGTGATTCCTGTGCGGATTTTTTGCACTGATTTTTTGCAGATTTTCTGGTGGTGGATGAATGCGGTTACTAATCGCATTCATCAGTGTTGGACTACTCATTATTGTTTGGTGAATGTATTTCTCCTGTTCGCAGGAAAGGGAAGTGACCCACCCTTCCCCTATGAGTAGTCCACACACAAGCTGTTTCACAGGTAAAAAGCCCACAGAGTGGAGTCCTGGCTGGAGCCTGGATGGAGGTATGTTCACACACTCAGGTTTTAAATGCACACATCAGCTAGGGACTGCCTCGTTAGGGCAACCGTGACGAGGTGAGGCAGCTTGCGTATATTTTTTGCAAAAAACGTACAGACCAATAGCCCTGTTTTTGATACTTTTTTGATAGCACTTGCTACAAACTGGAAAAAATACTTATTATAAACAGAGAGCTTTTTGTGTGATTCCTGTGCGGATTTTTTGCACTGATTTTTTGCAGATTTTCTTGTGGTGGATGAATGCGGTTACTAATCGCATTCATCAGTGTTGGACTACTCATTATTGTTTGGTGAATCTAAGGTTACAATTGCCCAGTGGATTCGCTCCACTATCTCGGAAGCATACCGCATTAAACAGGTTCCTTGTCCATCCAGACTAAGGGCACATTCCACTAGAGCAGTGGGAGCTTCCTGGGCTGTCAGACATCAGGCTTCGGCAGCTCAGCTTTGCAAAGCGGCTACCTGGTCGTCAGTTCACACATTTGTTAAATTTTACAGAGTTCATACTCAAGCATCTGCAGATGTCGTTCTGGGGCGCAAGATTCTACAGGCCGCTGTGGTCTGAGTTCGCCCGAATACTTCTGTTATTACACCCTCCCGACGGGACTGCTTTTGTTCGTCCCAAGGTCTTCCTGTGTCCCCCAATGAAGCGATTAAGAAAAGAGGATTTTTGGTACTCTCTGTAAAATCCTTTTCTTGGAGCTTCAATTGGGGGACACAGTTCCCTCCCTGTGTATCTAGTTGAGCAAATTGATGGTTTTATGGTTGCTCCTATTGCTATTCTCACTGAGTTGCACTTGTGCCAGTAGGGGTGTATACTGCTGGGGAGGAGTTGCTTTTCTGTTATTTTGCATAGTGTCAGCCTCCTGATGGCATCAAGCATGCACCCAAGGTCTTCCTGTGTCCCCCAATTGAAGCTCCAAGAAAAGGATTTTACGGTGAGTACCAAAAATCCCCTTATCCTTACAGCCATGAATCTGGATATTAACCTGAATATGTCCCACTCCAGCAAGTTCCAGGGGTATTGTCACAATGTACAAAAACTACTAGAAAATAAGCAGTATCAAAAAAACCTTACCATCCATGCCAAAAACAGAAACCAAATGCACTTACAGGATGCAGTCAGAGCCCAGGTGCAGGCTGATAAATTACCTCAACCAGCAAGGTGTGGGAGGCGACTTGCCATGCATGCAATGGGCCTGCATAGAGCACCATTCACACTGATACATATGATGCAGAGTGTCTGAAAGCTACCCAACCGCTCTGCTGCCTGAGCATTGGGCTGCACAGTACGATGCTTCTGCACCACTAGATGAATGGCACCCCTAGGGCCCCAACTGCATCCTGGATAGATAAAAAAGTGCAAAAAGTTTTTTATATGATAAACATAAAACTTTTATAAATGGGATATTGGTTCATGTATTGGCCAAGACATTTAAGCTGATGATCCACATCACGGATTCCCATGCTCATCAGTCCTATCTAAATTGTACAAAAACTACTAGAAAATAAGCAGCATCAAAAAAC
Source organism: Allobates femoralis (assembly GCA_033576535.1). Lineage (NCBI taxonomy): Eukaryota > Metazoa > Chordata > Amphibia > Anura > Aromobatidae > Allobates > Allobates femoralis. The sequence goes on from JARQOC010000001.1 coordinate 457,923,046, forward strand.
CTTACCATCCATGCCAAAAACAGAGACCAAATGCACTTACAGGATGCAATCAGAGCCCAAATGTGAAGCAAGCCCAGATGCAGGCTGATAAATCACCTCAACCAGCAAGGTGTGGGAAGTGACTTGCCATGCATACAATGGGCCTGCATAGAGCACCATTCACACTGATACATATGATGCAGAGTGTCTGAAAGCTACCCAACTGCTCTGCTGCCTGAGCATTGGGCTGCACAGTACAATGTTTCTGCACCACTAGATGAATGGCACCCTAGGGCCCCAACTGCACCCTGGATGGATAAAAAAGAGCAAAAGTTTTTTATATGATAAACAAAAAACATTTATAAATGGGATATTGGTTCATGTATTGGCCAAGACATTTAAGCTGATGATCTACGTCACGGATTCCCATGCTCATCAGTCCTATCTAAATTGTACAAAAGCTACTAGGAAATAAGCAGCATCAAAAAACCTTACCATCCATGCCAAAAACAGAAACATTGCATGCATGGCAAGTCGCTTCCCACACCTTGCTGGTAGAGGTGATTTATCTGCCTGCAGCTGGGCTTGCTTCACATTTGGGCTCTGACTGTATCCTGTAAGTGCATTTGGTTTCTGTTTTTGGCATGGATGGTAAGGTATTGTCACGATGTTTATACTCTCATCAGTTAAGGGGTTTCCAATGTGTTAAAGTCCTATATATCACATCCAAAGAGGGTATTAAATCAATCATGTCATACATATAGGTTTATGTAGGAGATCAGCTAAGAATAAATCCACTAACCTCACTGGTAGAGAATAGTTCCTTGAGACTCCAAGTACCAGTAGCAATGTAATGCCAAATAGATGCTTCTATGGCCACATGATGCAATCACCAAGGACCTTAACCGCCTGAAAGTGCAGTAAACAAACATACTATGGAGCATATAATCTCCTCTCAGAGAACTAACTATCGTGCTAGACACCAATATAAATACCTAAAACTGAGAGATCTTGTCTGGAACCCCATGATGCAGCGTCCATCCGGTTCTGTGTTCTTGCTCTAACTAATGTTGTAGGATAATAATAATAATCTTTATTTATATAGCGCCAACATATTCTGCAGTGCTTTACAACTCAGTGGTTCATACACAGACGGTGATATAGTATACAAGAGGAAACATGGAGTATATTGCAATAAAAGAGTGATTTTTATTTTTTAGTTTAAAAATGAGTGAAAAGGGGATAGAATCGGGGAGACGCAGCTCACCACTAAAGAAGAGCCAAAAATATCAGCCCAACTGCATGCTAATACAAAAGGTAAAACATGGATATATGGTATATATAACACAGGTACTATTACATACAGTGAATCATTTGCATAAAATCATCATTTACAACCTATATACATAGTAGGGTTTTGCAAGATCACATCATGTAGACCAAAATACATAAAATCCATGAATCACAGTGAACATCATAAAGTGCAAGTGCAGAGGACAAGTTCTGGTTTAGAAATCCATACCTAGGGGATGACAATAGTGGTGAGCGCGTTCCAGCAAAGAATAGTCCTATCAGAGGCCCCTACACGTTTTTCGCCAGCCTGGGGGACTAGCTTCTTCAGGGAGAAGTCAGGCAGTGGAGGACATTGTATTAATACAGACGGTAATATGTAACAATTATTATATATATACATTGTGAGGTGGTGAGGGGTCGCATAATTGATGGGAGGTATGTGTCACAGATATTCCTGTTATCTGTGACATAAGCCGGAGTATTATTCTCTAGTGCACGTTTGCACTGGGAGTTTTACTTAGTGCATGGAAAGGTCCGGCTTATGGGTGCTGTGAGAGACGGGCGGGTCCAGTACCCACATACCTCACCGCTGGGTGTAGTTACAGGCTATAAACTGGAGCCTGGTTTGAAGCACGGCTGTCTGTGCTAGGAGGGGCTGAGAGTAGCCTCCTGTGTGTGAAAACTCCAGGCCAAGCTGGATGCTGGCCACTGACCCACTTGTGTGAACGCAGGTCGGCGACACCTGAGAAGGGGCGCTTTAAAGCAATTGTTTTCCGTTTGTTTTGGCCTGCACTTAAAGGCTGCTAGTTTTGCATTTTTTCTGTTATGGGTTTATGGCGGAAATAAACATTTCGGACTATAAGTTTGTGAAGACGCCTCCTCTTGTTGTTCTCCTGATGCCTGCAAGCGAGTCGCCCTATATATATATAAGTACAATACTGTAATTAACGTAGAGAATCAATTTTCTTACCACAGCAGATTTAGGTCAGGAGACCATTGCAGGCAGTGGTCACTACCTCTGTGAGAAAGGAGGTTAATAGTGATTGGGGCTGGTGTCCTGCATTCATGATGCCTTCACTTATAACCTGGGCAAAGCTGCACACAGCACTGAATGGAATGGTCTCCTGACCTAAGTCTGCTGTGGTAAGAAAATTTATTTTCTATTTGTGTCCTTTGCTCACTTTAGATAAGAATTTAGTGGATAGGACTGTGATATGTGGGGAGCCGTGTAGTGGCTCACAAGCTTAAAGGGATCCTGTCATCCCCAAAACGCCTCCTAAGTTATTAAAACATGTCCCTGCAGCCACCCATCAGTAATCCCACACTCCTTTTTGCTAATAAATGCATCCAGTGGAAGTGAAGAAAAACGTTATAGCACTTACTCATTAGTGATGATAATGAGCAGTGGCTATTCTTTAGTCACCCAGGCGGGCCCATGTCGTCATAATAGCACGCCTTAATAGGCGTGATATGCAAGGCATAATGTTATCAGCGCCTCCCAGTTCTCCTCAGCGCTGGCGAGGCTGTAATGGGGCTGTAATGACGCGAATCGCGTCATTTCCAGTATCGGGTGACGTCAGTAGACCCACGCCGCATGCGCAGTGCGGGGCTTGAAGCCCGCAGAGCGGCGCGGGTGTACTGACGTCAACCGATACCGGAAATGACACGATTCGCGTCATTACAGCCCCATTACAGCCTCACCATCGCTGAAGAGCGCTGGGAGGCGCTGATAACATTATGCCTTGCAGATCACGCCTATTAAGGCGTGCTATCATGACGACATGGGCCCGCCTGGGTGACTAAACAATAGCCACTACTCTCATTATCATCACTAATGAGTAAGTGCTATAACGTTTTTCTTCACTTTCACTGGATGCATTTATTAGCAAAAAGGAGTGTGGGATTACTGATGGGAGGCTGCAAGGACATGTTTTAATAGCTTAGGAGGCGATTTGGGGTGACAGGATCCCTTTAAGTGTTTTGGACCAAAAGACAAACCAATACCCCACAATTTGCTATACAGTTAGGGCCAGAAATATTTGGACAGTGACACAATTTTCGCGAGTTGGGATCTGCATGCCACCACATTGGATTTGAAATGAAACCTCTACAACAGAATTCAAGTGCAGATTGTAACGTTTAATTTGAAGGGTTGAACAAAAATATCTGATAGAAAATGTAGGAATTGTACACATTTCTTTACAAACACTCCACATTTTAGGAGGTCAAAAGTAATTGGACAAATAAACATAACCCAAACAAAATATTTTTATTTTCAATATTTTGTTGCGAATCCTTTGGAGGCAATCACTGCCTTAAGTCTGGAACCCATGGACATCACCAAACGCTGGGTTTCCTCCTTCTTAATGCTTTGCCAGGCCTTTACAGCCGCAGCCTTCAGGTCTTGCTTGTTTGTGGGTCTTTCCGTCTTAAGTCTGGATTTGAGCAAGTGAAATGCATGCTCAATTGGGTTAAGATCTAGTGATTGACTTGGCCATTGCAGAATGTTCAACTTTTTTGCACTCATGAACTCCTGGGTAGCTTTGGCTGTATGCTTGGGGTCATTGTCCATCTGTACTATGAAGCGCCGTCCAATCAACTTTGCAGCATTTGGCTGAATCTGGGCTGAAAGTATATCCCGGTACACTTCAGAATTCATCAGGCTACTCTTGTCTGCTGTTATGTCATCAATAAACACAAGTGACCCAGTGCCATTGAAAGCCATGCATGCCCATGCCATCACGTTGCCTCCACCATGTTTTACAGAGGATGTGGTGTGCCTTGGATCATGTGCCGTTCCCTTTCTTCTCCAAACTTTTTTCTTCCCATCATTCTGGTACAGGTTGATCTTTGTCTCATCTGTCCATAGAATACTTTTCCAGAACTGAGCTGGCTTCTTGAGGTGTTTTTCAGCAAATTTAACTCTGGCCTGTCTATTTTTGGAATTGATGAATGGTTTGCATCTAGATGTGAACCCTTTGTATTTACTGTCATGGAGTCTTCTCTTTACTGTTGACTTAGAGACAGATACACCTACTTCACTGAGAGTGTTCTGGACTTCAGATGATGTTGTGAACGGGTTCTTCTTCACCAAATAAAGTATGGGGCGATCATCCACCACTGTTGTCATCCGTGGACGCCCAGGCCTTTTAGAGTTCCCAAGCTCACCAGTCAATTCCTTTTTTCTCAGAATGTACCCAACTGTTGATTTTGCTACTCCAAGCATGTCTGCTATCTCTCTGATGAATTTTTTCTTTTTTTTCAGCCTCAGGATGTTCTGCTTCACCTCAATTGAGAGTTCCTTTGACCGCATGTTGTCTGGTCACAGCAACAGCTTCCAAATGCAAAACCACACACCTGGAATCCACCCCTGACCTTTTAACTACTTCATTGATTACAGGTTAACGAGAGAGATGCCTTCAGAGTTAATTGCAGCCCTTAGAGTCCATTGTCCAATTACTTTTGGTCCCTTGAAAAAGAGGAGGCTATGCATTACAGAGCTATGATTCCTAAACCCTTTCTCCGATTTGGATGTGGAAACTCTCATATTGCAGCTGGGAGTGTGCACTTTCAGCCCATATTATATATATAATTGTATTTCTGAACATGTTTTTGTAAACAGCTAAAATAACAAAACTTGTGTCACTGTCCAAATATTTCTGGCCCTAACTGTATGTTTAGAACTAACGTAGAGAATCAATGAAAAAATACAATACAATAATTGAAGAAGAGAGACAATGGAAAAATTACAATAATTACAGCAAAATAAAGGTGACTCTGCTCAAAAGAGCTTACAATCTACAACGAGATAGGTGTTCCATAAAGTACCATGGCTTATTACAATGATGGTCCAGGTATCTTGAGGAAGAGGGGGATAGAAAAAAATGACATGAATGGTCACCAGCCAATCTGTGTAGACCTTTTGGGAGTTACACCCAGAGAGATAGTAAATGAGCTATATAGAGTACTTCTATTAGGGAGCATGATAGGCCGCCTTAAAAAATGTGTTTTTAGGGAGCGTATGAAGCTATGTAAGTTGAGCATAGTCTTAATTTATGGGGTAGAGCATTCCAGAGAATTGGTGCAGCTCGGGAGAAACCTTGGAGCCAGGAGTGGGAGGTTTGAATTAATGCAGATGTTAGTCGAAGGTCATTTGTAGAACTTAGAGAACGGGTAGGGTGATAGACAGAGATCATGGAGGAGATGTAGGGAGATGCTGCACTGTGAAGAGCTTTGTGGGTGAGAACAAGCAATTTGAATTGGATCCTGTAGTGTACTGGCAGCCAGTGCAGTGACTGGCACAGAGCAGAGGCATCTGAGTAACGATTGGCCAGATAGGTGATCATGGCTGCTGCATTAAGGATGGACCTGAGAGGGGAAAGTCCAGTGAGGTGGAGAGGCGCTGATGATACTGTAAGTGGGTGCTTTCAAAATTACCATCCATTCTCAGCATGGGTGTTATGCTGGCATGCATACGTCACTCCGTCTACTCCCTGGAAGCTGCAATGAGTCACTCCACTACACCCTGTAAGCTTGTGACATTGTACTGAGTGCTAGCTTGCGTATCAAGTTGACACGCATGTATCTCTATGTTGGGAGATCGGAAGTACGAGGCAAAAGCAGGGCGATATCACTAAACCGCTGCATCTCTCAGGATGTGCATGATGCTGCCCCACATAAGTAATTTTGAGTCTGAAAATTGAGGACTACCAGTGCCTGCGCTATCCTATGGAAATCAAGGGAAAAGGTGCTTTTTACAGAAAACACCCACCTGCAGAAAAAAGGTTAAAAAATCTTATATTAACTAAAGTGGCTCCCACTTCAGGCCTGGAGGGGGTGGTTACCAAGGCTGATATACACCACATGAACCCCTTAACAAACTTTGATAAATCATAGATAATACTTAAATACACTCTACAGAGCACTCTGTATAGGAAGTCTTCACCATTCGAAGAGACCATTATATATATATATTATATATATAATATTTTTTTTTTTTTAGGACAGATTAATGTTAAATTGTATTTGCACACATGATAAGGAACAATGTCATAATCATATAGAAGATTAACCTCTGGCTATTGATATTTGAGGGGAGAAATAAAGCAGAGACCAAGCCATCAACAAGAAAAAATGGGAGCCACTGATTGCACTACCCTGTTTCCCCAAAAATAGGACAGTGTTTTATAATAATTTTTGCTTCCAAAGATGTGCTACATCTTATTTTCAGGGGGTGTCTTATTTTTCCATGAAGAAGAATTCACATTTATTGTTGAACAAAAAAACATCCTCATCATCCCTTGCAGCAACCATATGGTACCATCATCCTTGCACCCCAATATGGTATCCCCATCATCCCCTTGCAGCCCCCAATATGGTATCCCCACCACGGTACCAGTACTTGCAAAAATCCCACACAAACACACAATCATATACTCACCAATCCTCCGTGGTCTGCGCTGTACAGAATTCCTGGTGGCGTTGTGCCTTCTGCGCCATAGATGTATGGTAAGCCAATCAGAAGTCACCAGCTGTAGGCCAATCAGAGGCCATCAGCGGCTAGTCAGATTCCCACATGTGATGTCATGCGCCTCTGATGGGCCCGCAGCTCAACGTATCGGTACGGCAGCAGGGAAATAAACAGAGAGGCATCCAGAATACTGTACAGCTGTGCTGGTCACCAGAAAAAGGCGGCGGGCACCAGACAAAGGCGGTATGCATCGCAGCTGCATGCCCTGGTCAGTGGGAATGCTTTTCATTAAAACTTGGTATGCCTTACTTTCGGGGGGGGTGCTTTATATTTAGAAGTGCAGCAAACCCCCTAGTACATCTTATTTTCATTGGGCATCTTATTTTCGGGGAACATGGTAGTAAAGCAAATAAAAGAGGATCATGAAATGAGTGAACATTACAAGCAGACAGTAGTACCCTAATGTGGCTAAATAGTCCATCATAGTCTGTTAAATATAACAGGTGTATGACTGGATTTCATTAGGTCCCAGTGGGGTTACGTTTTTATTCTATGTATCCATTGAACATCCTTTTACAGTAGGAGCTTATCCCAGTTTCCTCCACTACTGGGTGGTTCTACTACTTCCGTACTGCAGAAGCATATAAAATCTAGGTTCCCCTCATGTTCCATACGTATGTGGTTAAAAGTAAGAATTTGGAGAGAGATTGAAGGTGCAAATAGGGTCTTACCTTTTAAAATAATCTAATTATTCTAAGTAGAAAGGCTCATCTTCAGTGGTTGTGTGAGGCACAACCACTATAAGCGCATGTAACAGCTGCTGCGGAACCACGTGGAGCAGAACAGGTATAAGGTCATGAATTGGGTATAAACCCATGCTGCTGTTCAACCAAGAAATAGTCTCAGATCAGTCCATATAAATTATGAATGATTTATTTTGTTTCCACACGTTTCGAAGCTATAACGAGCTTCTTCCTCAGGACAAATCATATAGCAATATGTTCACCTATTCATTTTTTGAACTCGTGCTTGGTTTTCCCTGCATACTGTTTTCCACATCCACATTTAACCCCTTTACCCCAGAGCATGGTTTGCACATTAACAACCAGGCCATTTTTTGCAATTCTGACAGTTTAGTAGGTAATGACTCTGGAATGCTTCAATAGATTCTAATGATTCTGAGATTGTTTTTGTGACATACTGGACTTCATGTTAGTGGTAATTTTGGGATGATATTTCTTCTTTGTGAAAAAAACTGGAAATTTGGCCAAAATTATGAAAACTAAATTTTTATCTAGTTAAACCAAAGGGTTATATCACACAAAATAGTTAATAAATATTTCCCACATGTCCACTTTACATCAGCACAATTTTGGAAACCATTTTTTTTGTTAGAATGGGTTCAAAGTTTATAAGCAATTTTTCATTTTTCTATCAAAATTTACAAATACACTGTTTTAGTGACCACATCACATGTGAAGTAACTTTGAGAGGCCTGCATGACAGAAAACAACCAAAAGTGACACCATTTAAAAAACTGCACCCCTCAGACTAGTCAAAACTGAATTCAAGAATATAATTAACCCTTCAGGTGCTCACAGGAAGCTAAGCAATGGGGAATGAACATTTTACTTTTTTCCTCAAAAATGTTATTTTAGGTTAGGCCTGTGTGATTTGCCAAAGTGGGATTTGAAAAGTGGCTAGCAGAGATATTCCAGAGATGTCTTACCTACACTTACCAATGCTGTGATGTTCTGATCTGACAATATATTTCTTCATTCGCAGGTATGGACACATCGATTTACTGGCGTATCTAACTTCTGCTGTAGTATCCAATCACTGTGTGCCTTTCATATAATGCATGGCATGGACACATTGATTTACTGGCGTATCTAATTCTGCTGTAGTATCCAATCACTGTGTGCCTTTCATATAATGCATGGTATGGCATATTCCCCCATCTGCTTTGTAGCTTAGAAATATCCATATTATTCCAACTTGCTCCTGTCTCTCCCTCCTGCTGACCCGGCCCCAAATGTTTCTCTTACAGAAAATTTGTTAATTATACCCTGGTATGCTGTGTCCCTGTCTCTCCTCTGACCCCTCCCTTCTATATACCTGGCATATTATCTTCTGACCACAAGATCTATAAATTGCAAGGCACAAGGCACATAGTGCCTTGGCCTGTGTAACTTGCCAAAGTGGGATTTGAAAAGTGGCCAGCAGAGATATTCCAGAGAAAAGCCAGAGGTAACCAGAAGGTAACACATCTACCCTCTACTAACTGACTTAATTTTACTTTGACCAACATATCCAAATGTCCTTCAGTTCAATGCCTTTTTAACTGCTGTCCGTTAGTCATCCACTTTTACTGCCCCATTCCTCCTCCATCACTCTTTATCCACATCAGCCCCTCTCTACTTCCCTTTACTAAGCCCTCAAGACCGCATAAGTAGCCCCGACCAGTTGACCCCACACAAGGCTAAGACCTGCACCACAGACATTACTGTTCCTTCATATGACCAACCCCAACAGGAAAAGCCCAACCAAATACCCCCCAAGCCCGAAAATAATGCGTACAAAGCGAACCACAATAAGAGAAACTAACACAAAGCCAATATCACAGTTATTCCCACAACGCAACAAACCCACAGTCCACGAAATGCCATCCACCCAAGCAACCCCATCAAGGCAGGGAGACCCCACGAAAAGCCCCCAACAAACGGGAAGCAGACCCCCACAGAATGCACCCCTGATGGGTATGGAGGAACTCCTGACATCCATCAAAAAGACCTTCAGAACCAAGCTCTCCACCGCGGTCGACAATTTCACACGCCAACTTCAAGACATCACTCAACGCACCGACGATCTAGAAAGACGAATGGACAACACAGCTGTTGCTAGAGAGACCGACAGGAAGCAACTCCAAGAACAAGACGCCAGAATTGAATACATGGAGCTGAAATGTGAGGACATGGAAAATCGATCAAGGAGAGGAAACATTAGAATTAAAGCCTCCCCGAAAACGATACAAACTACAAGCAACAGCCTCCAACCTCAATCTCTACTTCCTCAAGCAGACCCAATGTCTTCCAGATAACCAGAATACACAGAGCTTTAGGAAAACCCAGATCAGATGCATCATCAAGAGACGTGGTTCTTAAACTACACCACGAAGAATCAAGAGACCTGATCCTCACAGCCGCACGCAACAGACCTACTCTGCCAGGACTACCAGACACAGTGGCTCTATTCCCGGACATCTGCCCAGCGACCCTAATGAGAAGGAGAGCAATGAAAGGCACCACAATGGCGCTACTAAAAGCAAACACCAAATGCAAGTGGGGCTTTCCACACGCCCTGATCTTTCACTATAACAACAAAACCTACTCACCGAGAACGGAAAAAGAAGGCCAACAAGCCCTGCAAAGGGCAGGTATCCTCCATGACACCAACGCTCTACCCAACGACCAAGACCTAATAGGAGTGGACAGAGGTTCGTGCTCGAAAAACTCTAACCCCTTATCCCCCCAGAAACCATGACAAAAACAATTAAAAATCTTAGAACACCAAATAAAACCACACAACCCCACCCCCCGCACACCAAACGCCCAATCCTACCTACTACTAGACGACTCCAAAACAAAGCAGCAAGCCTCCAACCCCTACCCCACAAAAACCACCCTACAGAGAATGTATTGTCCCTGAAACCAGTTGATTCCTGAAAAAAACAACAAATCCCCAACCCATACACCACACAAACTACCCTACAGAGAACACAACACCTCTAGATTAAATGTGCTACCCCAAATTGGGCCAACGCTACCCATGGTCATAACCTCAAGAGATCTGAACACTCGGGTCCCAAAAACCACCGAATATCACCCTCGTTGTCCCGCTATGTCCACCTGCCCATCCGCAACCCCCACAAACTCCAAGGTTATCTCTTCCCAAATAAGCCACCTACCATGCTCACCCACCCAGCTGCCGCCCCCCCCGCAACCCCAAGCTTAACTCCCACCAAATTAATACCCAAACTGACCACCACCACACAACACGGAGACAGACCCCACACGACAGCTAACATGTCCCCCCCATATTGCGAATGTATAAGGTACTACCGCTCAATGTCAGAGGACTCAACTCCCCAGTTAAGAGAAAACGCACGTTCATAGACTACTCAAAACATACACCGGACATCATACTACTACAGGAAACACATTTTACAGACCGCTCCTTTCCAAAATTCTTCCTATAAGTCATACACTAGATCCACACCTAGCATCCCATCATAAAAAAACTAGAGGAGTGGCCATCCTATTCCACAACATCTTCCCATTCGTACAGGAACAAGTGACTGCGGATAAAGAAGGTAGATACCTCATAATACGTGGGACGGTCCAATCAAAACAAATCTGTATCATAAATAGCTATGCCCCCCCGTTGATGCAAATGAAAACGATCTGTACCATAACAAAGCTGATAGGGGACGCAGCCTATGACTTCCTACTCCGGGGAGGAGATTTCAACATAACCATAGACGCGACATTGGATAGCTCCACCCAAAAACGATCCGATATCACTAACACTGAGAGAAAAACTCTACAAAACCTACTTAATTCCCACCGACTAGTAGACAAATGGAGAGAAACTCACACGCACTCGAGGGGATACACCTACTTCTCCAAGGCCCACCACTCATACTCCAGAATAGACTGGATACTAACGAACTCCGGCAACCTAACCTCCCTTCTCTACTCTAGACACATCCCGTCCTCCTGGTTAGACCACTACTGCGTACTATCAGTATTTAAAACTGATACTGGGACTTCATCTCTTTACAGATGGCGACTAAACGAATCCATACTGATAAACCCCCACACTAGAATGCAGATAGAACAAGAACTCAAAACTTACTTCGCCACAAACAAATCGTCAGAAGTCTCAGAAGGCAACATTTGGATGGCCCATAAAAAATACATGACAGGCGTACTTTTACGACTGGCCTCCAAAAAAAAGAGAAACAGACTAGAGACAAAGGCGGACCTTGAAGACAAGCTCTGTAAACTGGAATTTGCCAACCAAACCCACCCCTTCAAATATCTCACCAAGAAAATACTCGACACAAAACTACAACTCAACACAATACTCACAACCCACACTGAAAAAGCCATTAGGTGGACACAAGCGGCGTTTTATAAATACTCCACTAAAATGGACAGAATGCTTGCACGCAAACTCAAAGAACGCCTAAACACGATTTTCTCAATTAAAGATGAACAATCACATACCATCCACAACCCAAATAAAATCTACGCTGCATTCCACAAATTCTACCAGAATTTATATAATGACAACCCACACTCCACCAAACCCAAAATTGACGAATTCCTACAACTATACCACTACCATCCCTAACCCCGAACTACGTGGCAAAACTACACTCACCAATAACAGAAGAAGACATACTTACCACCATCAAACAATTAAAAGCAGGTAAAGCACCAGGCCCGGACGGACTGACCGCATTATACTACAAAAAATTCCAGGACACACTAACGAACCACATACCCGCATATTTCAACAACTTACTCTCAGGACAAACCATGCCCCAAGAATTTTACACCGCACATATCGCTGTCATCCCAAAACCAAAAAAAGACCCACTACTCAAAAAAAACTACAGGCCCATCTCCCTATTAAATATAGACCTTAAAATCTTCACGGCCATATTAACCAACAGAATAAATACCTGCCTCCCTAACCTTATACACAAAGACCAGGTGGGTTTCATACCTTTGAGTCAAGCACCAGACAACATACGTAGGAACCTCAATATAATACACAATGCCAACAAATCCAACTCACCCCTAACTGTCCTGGCTCTTGACATAGAAAAAGCCTTTGACTCAGTTGCCTGGCCATACCTATTCCAAGTTCTGAACAGATTGGGGCTACCTCAACAATTGATAAACTCCTCTACAACAAGCCGATCGCATACCTAAAACTCCCATCCACCTCCCCAAAACCAATACTCATAAAAAGAGGCACGAGGCAGGGATGCCCCCTATCACTGGCCTTATTCACTATGATCATGGAACCCCTAGCCCAAAAGATACGATCCCATCCAGATATCACAGGCCCAAAAATAGGGAAACACACCTATAAAGTAAGCCTCTTCACAGAGGACCTACCACTGACCCTAACGAACCCCCACATATCGCTTTCAAACTTGATAGCCATCCTCAAACAATTCGAGATTTCAGGACTAAAAGTAAATGTGGATAAATCAAAAGTTGAAGACGTCTTGTAGGAACAGATTAAAGGGGTTAATTTATTTGTGACGCCACCTATGAGTAGTTCGGTCAGTCCGACCGACGCTGCGGAACCTCCGGGGAATGGATAGCAGCAAGATGGAACGCTCCCCACAGGCTGAGCGGTGATCCCCGGAGGCTGGAGCTGCTTAAGATGTTGTGCGGCAGCTGCGGTTACCTTGTGTGCGGACGGATGCAATCATAAGGAAGCACGGACACTGTAAGTCTCTGTAACGGGTCTTTACTGTAACCAGCAGGCAGTACATGGTATACAGTTAACGGGTAGTGGACCGGGTGGACTCAGCAGTGATAGGTGTCCCTCAGAGATCCGTAGTGTTCCTCCATTCTAGCTAAGTATTTGCCATTGTCGACCAGGAATACCAGGTCGGGTACGGGGAGGCTGCTTCAATCCCTATCCAAGATGTACGTTATGGATGTTCTGGGGAGCCTTGGGTCCCTCGGTGGGTACACCGCTGGTTAGACGACTGGAATTTGGCTGGTGGTGGGGTGCTCCTGTAAAGCTGCTCCTCCACGCTTCTGGTTCGCGTAGCAGAGGTGAACTGCTGCCAGCTTCGGTACCAGTGAACCGGCTGTGAGTTGGGCATGGGGGTCTTTTGGAACCCGTGGTTGGTGATGCCCGATCCCGGTTGTTGAGGCCTCAGGTGCTAACACCCGACCGGTGACGGCCCGGGGGCTGCACGAGGTGCAGAGCCCCCGCTCCTGCTCCAAGTCTGTGTCTTGTCTAGACCCGACTCCTACTCTCACTCTTACTACTCTAGACTAACTGTACTTCTCCTACACTACCCTTGCACTCCGCCCACCAGGACCTTGGATTGGCCCTCTATGTTAAGTGATGCATGCAGGGTTTGGATCTCTAAGTTAACCCATTGACTGCTGGGTCGGAGAATATTGCGGCTGCATTTATGGCTGCAATACCCTTCTGTGACGCACTCGTTGCGGGGCCCACACTCCCCCTTGGTTAAATTCGCTTGTCCCAAGCGTCACACTACCCACATTACAGAGGTTTTTATATTTTATAACAGGTAATACACTTTTATTAATGACAGGTCATTATTTTGCATAAAAGTGAGGCAAGTAAAATAAACAGGTGACACTTTTGCGAGACTGGCGGACGGTCGGCTGTCCTTGGTGAAAGTTCAGGCTGTAGCCGCCAGAACACACAGTTAGTGATTAACAGGAACAGAGTCAGTTATTGAGTGAGTCCAAGCTTTTAAGTCACTGGCGCGGAGAACGATGGCGCACCCGGATAGCAAACCACCCATCTGGACAAGCATAGCGCTCGTAAGTGATTATATTGCCCCGGTATAGGTCGCGATCGGGATGTCCTCTGGGCAAGTGTGACTCGACTTCCCGACGCCCCACAAACACCTCCTCATTCAAACCCACCTCCCAAGCGAACCCCCACCCGGTAGATAAATTAAAGGTGGAAATTCTACCTTCACGGCGGAGTTCATCAGGCAGCGGCGGCTGGCGGCGAGCCTCGGCACGGGCCTGCATGTCGGCGTGTTCACGGGCTTGCCACTCCTCTCGTCGGCGCTGGCGTACATCTACGTCGGTACGACTCGGGGTGCGAGGATGAACGGTGGAGCTGGTGGTTTGGTAGGAAGCTTGGGCTTGGCGGGCAGTCTGGACCGGCACCCGGTGGAACGGCACAGGGGAAGGTGTCGGCGTTGCACCCGACCAGTGTACCCGAGTTGGCTGCTCGGATGGAGGGTCCTCGCTGTCTCCCCTAGCAAAACCGGTGTCGAGATCCTCAGGGATGCTGCGGGTCTCGTCGTCGTCATCTACCTCTTCTCCCTCAACGACCACAACCGGCTGCTCGATGGTTGGAGATGCTGGAGCTGGTTCCCCTGTACAGCGGGGCGGTGGTGAAGCAGATCCTTCCTCGGGGACGTCCTGCAGGGCTTCCAGGCTGCCTGCCTCTTCTTCTGTTTCTGCAGGTAGAGGTGTCTCAATCCCGGTTACCCGGTAGGCCTCGGCAGTTGCAAAGAAGGTCTCCGGTACGGGGACGAAACAAGCAACAGTCTCTTGAGTAGTACAACTGTTGGCAGGTTCCTCAGGGGGAACTTGGTAAAGGTCAAGCTCTTCGGTGGAGCGTGTTGTAAGCTCTGGCTCAAAAACGGGGTCAGCTGCGGTTTCAATCGCTGGAACGGGCTGGACTGGGGCCTCCACTGGAATGAGGCAGTCTATCGGCTCCGGTGACGAAGCAGGACAGGTGGTGGGCGACGGTGAGGCGGTTGAGAAGCTGGCGACGTCGTCCGGTCCTGGAGTAGCTGTACCCGGTCGGCTCTGCTGCATCGCATGATGTAGTCGGCGGCCCAGGCTCGCGCTCCAGCTGCGGATCGTCCATTCTACAGTCTCTATTAGCCTCACACGGAGGTCTTGCAAAGACTCCTGCCAGAAGTCGGGGCTGCCGTCAATGGTAAGGACGGGACCCGGACCCGGATGGCCTATGGCTGCTCTGGCCTCCGCCTCGACCTCCTGCATTAGGTCTTGGAGTCTTGTGCTGGCCATTCTCTTCTTTGGAGGGAACCACACCCGTTCAACTGGTAACCATTCTGGTAGAGAGCTGGTGAAGAAGTGTCTCTGACACTCCCATTTCCTTTGGGCTTCTGTAGTCCAATTGTGGAAAAAAGTCTTTGGGGTCCGCCCCCATGGTTGATTCGAGCAATCAGGGCGGACAAAGAGTTTGGCGCCTTTGCCTTTAGCCCTCCCATGATGAGGGGCGGTGGCTCACCCCTGGGCTTGCACGTGGCGGATCCTTATGGCGGGAACGCCATCTTGGCCCACGGTGAAAAGGCGGGAAAGTTCTTTTAGGGACGAACAAAGTCCATTTTGTAGACATTAAAGTCATTTTAAAACACATGATACCCGTTAGGAAACGGGCCTGCTCGTATCCTGTTCATGACGCCATTCTCTGACTCACCGCAGGCCCATGGACTCCGGTTTAGACAGGCTGTAGCTCCTTCCTCCTTGTCACGGGTGGGCCGCGCCTGCCGGTAGTGGGGCTCGGTTGAGTGCAGATCAAAAGTTGAAGACGTCTTGTAGGAACAGATTAAAGGGGTTAATTTATTTGTGACGCCACCTATGAGTAGTTCGGTCAGTCCGACCGACACTGCGGAACCTCCGGGGGATGGATAGTAGCAAGATGGAATGCTCCCCACAGGCTGAGCGGTGATCCCCGGAGGCTGGAGCTGCTTAAGATGTTGTGCGGCAGCTGCGGTTACCTTGTGTGCGGACGGATGCAATCATAAGGAAGCACGGACACTGTAAGTCTCTGTAACGGGTCTTTACTGTAACCAGTAGGCAGTACATGGTATACAGTTAACGGGTAGTGGACCGGGTGGACTCAGCAGTGATAGGTGTCCCTCAGAGATCCGTAGTGTTCCTCCATTCTAGCTAAGTATTTGCCATTGTCGACCAGGAATACCAGGTCGGGTACGGGGAGGCTGCTTCAATCCCTATCCAAGATGTACGTTATGGATGTTCTGGGGAGCCTTGGGTCCCTCGGTGGGTACACCGCTGGTTAGACGACTGGAATTTTGCTGGTGGTGGGGTGCTCCTGTAAAGCTGCTCCTCCACGCTTCTGGTTCGCGTAGCAGAGGTGAACTGCTGCCAGCTTCGGTACCAGTGAACCGGCTGTGAGTTGGGCACGGGGGTCTTTTGGGAACCCGTGGTTGGTGATGCTCGATCCCGGTTGTTGAGGCCTCAGGTGCTAACACCCGACCGGTGACGGCCCGGGGGCTGCACGAGGTGCAGAGCCCCCGCTCCTGCTCCAAGTTCAAGTCTGTGCCTTGTCTAGACCCGACTCCTACTCTCACTCTTACTACTCTAGACTAACTGTACTTCTCCTACACTACCCTTGCACTCCGCCCACCAGGACCTTGGATTGGCCCTCTATGTTAAGTGATGCATGCAGGGTTTGGATCTCTAAGTTAACCCAATGACTGCTGGGTCGGAGAATATTGCGGCTGCATTTATGGCTGCAATACCCTCTTGTGACGCACTCGTTGCGGGGCGCCACACATCTCGACGCGTTTCGTGAGTAACCCTCACTTCTTCGGGAGATACAGGAATCACCTACACATCAGTATCCTATATATACTAAAAGTAAACAGGTGAAAGTCATCAACGTCAATCCAACATGAAAAAAATGTAAAAAAACAGACAAAAACTTTATTAATATGAAACAATTGTTAGTTCAACCTAAAAACATCAAGTTAAATATATATATAACATTTGTATACATCTATATCAAAAAGATCGCAACTCTATGCCGAACCACTCAAATGTAAAAAATAAAATATATTATGATTCACTCCTATTATTAAAATCATCTAAAACGTCCTCATATTCTATAAAAATACCCTTTATAATTCTGGTAGACTCCTTATATTATAACTCTATGTAATAATTCTTCTCCATGGTTTATTCATTTCCTGACAACAAAAAAAACGAAACACGTACTCACCATACACCCTCCACACCCTACAACTATGGAGATCCATAAGATTCCAATACTCCCTCCAATCCCACCCGCCACCACTATTGGAGCTATTTAACAACCCAATGTTTCAACCCGGGGTCTCCTCCAAAAACCACACATGGTGTGAACAAAACAATGTACACAGACTACAACATCTCCTTAACCACTCGACTCTTATGCCCAAGCACGCACTTATTACAAGATATAAAATCCCACCCACAGAAACCTTCAGACTAGAGCAAATATACCACTTCATACATACCATACTAAAAACTATAACCCACCCAAAAGTGACTGCATTTGAACTCAAATGTATGCATGACCCCCTGGGAAAAGGACCAATATCCCAAATATACACTATGCTCAACCACCCAAAGGATAGTCGTAAGCTAAAAGCTATGGAGCAATGGGAACTAGACCTGGGAATCACGCTCACACCAGAAAAATGGTACAGATGTCACGAAAGCATCAAGGAAAGCCATCTGGTATCACTAACGGAAACGTCCTTTAAGCTTCTCCACAGGATGCACCATGTCCCCAGCTTCTTACACAACATATACAGCTCCAAGCCTGACAGATGCTTCAGAGGCTGTGACACAGTAGGGAGACACTCCACACATGGTGGACATGCCCCATCTTAAAATCCCTTTGGAATGACGTCATAAATTTAATCGACTTCACTCTAGATAACAAACTCACACTCACTCCACCAATACTACTGTTTGGGGACAAACCACCTAACGCGAGTAAAAAAACATATCGGCTACTCACCTACATAACCATGGCCACCAATAAAACACACAATAACACTAAGCTCTATAAAGAAAGTGAAGCACCTTGATAACCAGATCAATGAACAACCCATAGGTACCCACACGCCATCCCATGGAATTACTGCCCCCCCCCAAAAGCTAACCCCTGTTGAACTGTTAAGAACATGCCGCTTCCCCGATACTCAAGATATGTTTTTCTCTTTATTTTATTTTTTTTGTTTTACTTTCTCTTCTCTTAGCATTAACACCAAATTATAAAGTATGTAACGACGCCTTGATATATGAACCTGAACCCCCCCTGCGAGAGGGCCGCTTTATTTGTTTAATTTGTCTTATTTTATTTATTTCCTATTTTTTCCTCACATTGCATTGATTAACAATTGTTTTTACGCATCTACTTTTCTTCTGTCACAATAAAATTTTGTTGAAACTAAAAATGTTATTTTAATACCAAATTTAGCTTTTTCACAAAATGGATCCCATAGTTTGCTGTGTAATTTCACCTGAGTACGCCAATTCCTCACAAGTGGTGGAAAACCACTGTTTGGGCGCATGGCAGGGCTCGGAAGGAAGGGTATTTGAATTTTCAAGCGGAAAATTGGCTGACATGGTTAGCGGATGCCACATCACGTTTAGAGAGCCTCTGATGTGCCTAAACCGTGGAAACCCCCCCACAAGTGACCCTAGTTTTTGGAAACTAGACCCCACAAGGAACTTATCTAGATGTGTGGTGAGCACTTTGAACCTCCAGGTGCTTCACAGTTTGCCCATGAAAAAAAATAAAAAACACATTTTCTCCACAAAAGTTATTTGAGCTTAAATTATTTTATTTTCACTAGTGTAATGGAGGAAATGGACCCCATAATTTATAGTGCAATTTCTCCTGAGTATGCTGATATATCATGTGTGGTAAGGATAGTCCTGGCTCACTGCCAATTACTGGGTGCACAGGTACACAAAAATCAGTCAATCAAATATGAATGACTTGGCATACTCCTTAAATAAAGTGAACGAGAAAAGATTCTTTTTGTGTCCTTTTATTCGTGAATAAAATTGTGTTTCTCATACAACAGGAAAACGTTTTATAAACAGTGTTGTCTTGTGCCTGATGTTTCGACCTACCTGGGTCTTCATCAGGGGTAAGCAGACTGGTTCATAGTATATAAAATAAAACATAAAAGAACAAAAATCAATATTACATAGTGTCATGCATGGTGATATATACAATCTCTGTCGTCCTTGGTTAAAGAAAATACAATAAGAAGGACAATGGTGGGGGCGTGTCCTGGCACCACTCATGCAGGAGGCATAACACCGGAGCTCCGGCATCAGCGCCCAGAATAACGGCGATTTCACCCGCTTCCAGCCTCCATACCGACTCACAGCCAGGCGACTTCGCTGCAGCTTACCGAGGGGAACACCAGGATGCCCAGACAGTCGCTCCGGAGCAAGGAGCGACCGCCTAAGTTGACAGACTTTTTCTCAGCGGGTCCCGCTCCAGCAGCCTGTTCTAAGATGGCGCCGGCTGAGTCCCCAGTGGCGCGCTCTCCCCACTCTGCCAGGGCCTCCCATAGCCCGAGGTCAGGAGGAGAAATGAATGACAACAATACCCCGGTTACAATGGGGTCCTTGAGGGGCCTGCTGGATTCCCTGCACAAATCCCTAAAGGCAGATATTAAGGACAGTGTAAGAGAACTAAGAGATGACATGGCTGCTATGGGAGAGCGCACACACCATCTGGAATCTAAAATGGCGGAGTTCGCCACAGCTCATAATGAGCTTGCTGATAGCTACCAGGGTGTGGAACAGGACATAAAGGATATAAGAGCGATAACCTGGGATCTGGAGGATAAGCTGAAAAAAAACAATCTGAAACTCAGAGGAATCCCAGAATCAGAAGGAGAGGAGGACATTAAAGGAATAGTACATACTTTCCTTAGCTGCTTACTACTGGATGTTCCAGCTGCCGAGTTACTACCAGATAAAGCCTATAGACTTCCTAGACCCCCTAACATAAGGCAGGACTTGCCCCGAGATGTCTTGGTGTGCTTGGGCACCTCTAGACCTAGAGATATGGTCCTTCAGAAGCTGAGACAGCATCCTCTGGAAACTGGGATATACAAGGGATGGCAGGCTTACCCAGACCTATGCCAGGGAACTCTGGCGAGACGCAGGGATTTTGCCCCCAACTGCAAAGTACTCAGGGACAGAGGCATACAATACGCCTGGGGCTCTCCAGTCAACGTATCCTTTAGGTATAAAGGCAACAGACATGTCTTTGCGTCTCCCTCCAAACTCAAGACTGCCCTCGGAGTCTGGAATTTACTGCGTCCCCCTGCTTCTCCACCGGCTACCTCCAAGAACCAGCGGAGAAATCCTGATAGCCCACCCAACCCCCAGGGGGCTGGGGAATGAACTCCAACAAGAACTATGGGTCGTACTGATGCCGGTTAATCTGTTTTCCCAGCCTAGATTTCCGGTTGTTTAGGCTGTGGGTTTGTGAGCAGTAAGTCACATCACCATCGAGGTGACTCTCTCCCGCCTCGGCTGAGGCGGTGAGACCTGATAAGCTCACATCAATTCTCCCCCACAACCAGTCCCATCCTGCTTGCGGGAGGGTGACTGGTTCATACTTTATTAGTATATGTATATACGGGATTGTTGGTTTTTTCGTATATTTGGGTAATTGTACTCTCTTTTTTCATCCTTTTCCATTTATCCCTGTCCTCATCTTTCCTTTCCTTTCCTCTCTTAAACTTTGAATTAGCGACTTTATTCTGATGCAGTACGGCCTTTGGCTGTAAGTAGAGCCTTGAAACAATCTACGGATTGGACACTGAATGAAAATGAGTATTACTTTGGTTTCCTTGAATGTAAATGTAACGTCCCATGCAAAAGAACTATGCTTTGGCAACATCTGAAAAAAGTACAAAATGATGTAGTGTTTTTACAGGAGACTCATCTGTTGGGGAAGGACCACCCTAGATTGGCCTCTGCCCTCTACCCAACACAATTCCTAGCTGGGGGGACCACCAAAAAAGCAGGGGTGGCCATTTTGATCCACAGATCGGTTACATTTAATCTAATTAAGGAGGTATCGGATCCGGAGGGCAGGTATATGATACTGGTTTGCCTTCTTAACGATAAACCCTTCACTCTTGTTTCAGTATATGGCCCGAATGTGGGACAGATTCGATACATGAAGACTTTTCTAACCAAAGTCTCATCTGTGGCGCAGGGTAGCAGGATTATAGCGGGCGATTTTAATATACCAATGGACAAACAATTAGACTGCTCGAAATCTTTTCTCTACAGGTCGGAACTGGGGCTAGTAGTCTCTGTGCATCATCTGCATGATGTATGGAGATATATGCATTCTGACGAGAGGGATTATACTTTCTACTCCCATCGTCACAGGTCACAAAGTAGACTCGACTACTTCCTGATTGATGATTCTGTGCTACAGAGGTGCTTGGATTCAAGTGTAGGATCCATCACGTGGTCAGATCATGCCCCGGTCTCACTCAGGATAGCCGACTCTGCTGCAACCCGCCCTCCGGCCTGTTGGAAAATAAACATCCATCTCCTGACTTCCCCCTCTAATGCTGCTCAAATATCTGAGGCTATTAAACAGTACTTCAAAGAAAATGCCACACCTGATATGCCCCCGGACGCCTTGTCCATAAGGCAGTCCTCAGAGGAGTGCTTCTAAAAATGGCAGCTATAGTCAAAAGGGAACATGACAAATTGGTGCGCACACTTTTGGATAAAATTAAACAACTGGAAATATTACAGAGAAACTTGAGGTTGACAGCGCAGCTTCCCGACTTGCTGAAGGCCAGACGGGAGTTGAGAGCCCTGCTTCTTTTACGGGCGGAGCATCAGCTTAAGACATCTGGGGCGAGGTTTTATGGCATGGGAGACAGAGCCGGAACACTGCTCGCTAGGAGAGTAAAAAAAGGGAACTGCAGGCAAAAATCCCCTTCTTACGCAGAGGAGATGGCACAACGATTCGTAATCCTACGGCAATAGCAAATGAATTTGGGTCTTACTATAGCTCCTTGTATAATTTACGGGACTCAAACTCGGAGCCTCAACCAACATCAGACTCTATTAGGTCATTCTTAGATAAAGCTAAGCTCCCTGCCCTATCAGAGGAACAACTTAGGTCACTCAATGCTCCCTTCTCTGAACAGGAGATTCTTGGGGTTATTGTCTCTTCCAGGAAACGTACTGCACCTGGGCCTGATGGGTTCTCGTTCCAGTACTACTCCAGTTTTTCACAACTATTAACGGGTTCTCTACTGGACCTCTTTAATTTTTGGAGAAGAGAGGGGAATATTAGACAGAAAGGGTTGGAATCAATTATAACCACTCTCCCCAAACCGGGCAAAGCTCCTGACTCCCCGGGCAATTTTCGCCCAATTGCGTTACTAAATTGTGACGTAAAGTTATATGCTAAGCTTCTCGCTAACAGACTGGGTGAAGTGTTGCCTTCCCTAGTAGGACTAGATCAGGTGGGGTTTGTCCCGGGGAGGCAGGCTTGTGATGGAATGAGGAGACTGGTGGACCTGATGGAGATCATGGAGAGGGGGGGTGCTCCTAGTGCATTCCTGTCTCTTGACGCAGAAAAAGCGTTTGACAGGGTGCACTGGGGGTACCTTAGAGAGGTCCTCCAAAGATTTGGAGTAGTAGGTGACTTCCAAAGAGCAATTATGGCTCTCTACTCCTCTCCCTGCGCCTCGGTCAGGGCATCAGGATTTATGTCTTCAGTATTTGATATTTCCAATGGAACAAGGCAGGGGTGCCCCCTCTCCCCGTTAATTTTTGCCTTGGTTATGGAACCCTTGGCTGCGGTGGTGAGGGGGGACCCTGAAATTAGGGGGGTGGAGGTGGGGCCTGTGGAGCATAAAATTGGGCTTTATGCCGATGATGTGGTTTTCATATGCTCGCACCTCCCCTCCACGATTCCAAAAATATTAAGAGTCTTGGATGACTTCTCATGCACATCCTATTACAAATTAATTATGACAAAATCTTCTTTTTACCCAATTAACATTTCAGAATCCGATCAGAGGCACATCAGGGGGCAGTTCTCATTTGCCTGGGCTGAGGAGGGATTCACTTACCTGGGATTACACATAACTAAATTGAATAAAATAGTACGGCATAACTGCGAGTCTTTACTCAAAAGCATACAAAGAGATCTGGAGGGCCATTCTGGCCTGTTCCTCTCGTGGATGGCCAGAATCCAAATTATCAAAATGACCTACCTCTCCAAGATTCTTTACCTACTGAGGTGTCTCCCCCTCCTCGTCCCGGGCAGGTTACTGCGGGCATTTCAGGCGACATTAGGTCATTTTATTTGGCAAGGTAAACCACATCTGGTAGCAAATAGGATTCTCACCCTGCATTCCACAACAGGGGGGCTGGGGGTCCCGGACGTCCACTCATATTATAAAGCAGTCCACCTTGAGGCAGCTAGAAATTGGTGGTCGCAGGAGCAGACATCCCTGTGGCTTCAGATGGAAACCTTCTTCGCCCCAAAACAGTCTACCCAGCTATTGCTGGAAATGAACCTGATGAGGTGCACTCATGTGCCGAATGGCCTTTCCTCGATGAGAACATTGCTGAATGTGTGGTACCAGAGAGTAGAGAATTACTGCCCTTTCTGTACAGATACATTTCTTTAGAGGCGGTGGAGCAGTCTGTGGTGCCCCTGGGCCTCCGAAACTGGAGATTAGGGGGTATCCACCTCCTGAATCAGATTATGGAGGGAGGGGTCTTGAGGTCTTTTACTGAGTTGGTGGAAAGTTTCAGTGTTCCCAAAAATGACTTTTTTAAATACTTATAACTGCGGCATTTCCTGGCGTCTCCCTGCCTACTCCAACCCATGAAACTTTTATTGGCTCCCTGCAGGCTTTCTTTAAGTCGAAGGGAGTTTGCTCTGGGGGGTTTCTACCATCTATAGAGCTCTCTTAGACCTACACTCTAGGCAGAAACTCACTTACATGACCAAGTGGGAGGAGGATCTGGGATTTACTGCGCCCTTGCAGGTATGGCAGAAGGCAGCCTCCCATGCATCTCTGTACTCCTCTTGTATAAACCACTTAGAGCAAGCTAAGAAGCTCCAACTCCACTGGTACTTGACTCCGGACTGGGTGGCCAGGTTTGGGGACGGGGGCCAGGGTAACTCTCGGAACTGTTGGCGGGGTTGCCCCTTTGTGGGATCCCCCGCTCACATCTGGTGGGAGTGCCCTGTTCTCAAGCCCTTCTGGGACGAAGTTGAGGTGCTGCTAGGCACTCTCACAGGATTGCCTTTGACACTGGAGGCTCCAGTTGCCTTATTGGGCTTAGGCCTCGACCTGATGCCCAGACCTCTTCGCCCGATTGTTACTAATACTTTGGTTGCGGCAAGAATGTGTGTAGCATCTAAATGGAAGTCCTTGAGCCCTCCATCCAAGACGGAATTAGTTAACCGCATAAACTTACACTTTCAGTACGAGCTTCTTTTAGCTCATGACCTCCCCAATAGGAACAAAATATTGATTTGGTGGGATCCCTGGGTACAATCCGCCCATAATGTCATTCGGATTCCCGGGTAATTATACTCTCAATGATACTCCAGCGAGCCAGATAGTACTGTGCAGATATTTGTTCATCGCATTTTCCCACGGATCCCCCTACCTTTCCTTTCCTCCTTGTCCTTTCCTATTTCTAACTCCCCATTATTGTGTGATGTTATTTTCCTGGTTTATTTTTCATATTTGATGTTAGTCTTTTAATGAGACTATTTCTGCTGTGATTGATAGCTGATTTGTGCATTTATTGGAATTTTGTCTGAAAATCATCTAATAAAAATATAATGGTTAAAAAAAAAGAAGGACAATGGTTACAGCACAATCTAGCTGAATTTTATATATAAGATATTTGGAATAACATTATAGCTGGATTTATTGTGATCAATGAAATAAAGCAAATAAAGCAGGGGCTACCTAACCTTCTGTTAAAGGTATACTCTATATAGTGAGATCATATATTCACTAAGGGCCTCCAAATGGCAGTGCATTGTCTTAGATATATTGGTGAGGGGAAATAAAAGAATTATATAAGTACCCAGAGCTGTTATAAACCTTCCTCAATTGTAGACCGTTATCACAAAAAGTAGTAGTGATTATAGACAAGCCTGTAAAAAGCCTAGGAGAAAGCATACTGATAATAGAGAATACCTTATTACACCAAGTATGTGCTTTCTGAATATATCATACCTGTTACACTATAATACAGGATAGTCTGGCCACTATATATTGAGCTTTATGTCAGGGTGGTTACAAGCTACAATCTAGTTGTGGATAGAGACATATATAGAAACATCCCAGTGTTAGCCATGATTGCAGCAAGAGGAAAAGAAACAGCCCTAGTCACCTAAAGTGTTATTAGGGGACAATAGTCCCCTAAAATACAAATCATAGTTATATATGATACAAGTATGTTGGTACTATGTCAATATGAGTACAGTGCCAAAGGGGTATGGAGAAAGACAAAGATAATCTTGATTATATGTGAATCTCATATTCACGGTTCAGTCCATAAGGTTCAAGTGTTTTCAGGGTGTATGTAAAAAAAATGTTGTGTTCTTTCAACTTTCTTATTGTGTCCCCTCCTCTCCTACCCAAGGGTACATGCTCAATAACTTGGAACCTCAGTTGGTAGATGTTGTGATTATGGCTGATAAAATGGTTTGGGATGGGTAACATAGTCTTCTTACATCTTATTGTCGATTTGTGTTGATCTCGGATATGATGGGCAGTTTCACCAACATATCCAAGACCACAAGGACACTTGATAAGGTATATCACAAAGGATGACTCGCAAGTGAAAAATCCCTTAATAGGAAATTGTTTACCTGTCATGGGATGTGAGAACATGCTGTTATGGATGCCCCCCACACCTTTCGGGTGAGGCTGTCATCTTAATTGTCTGCTGCCAAATTTGATGCTTTGTCTGGGTGCGTGCACGTCACCGAAAAGAGCCACGCTGACACACTAGTCAATGTAGAGCTTAATGACAAAGACCTTTATTTTAGGAGGGGTTAGCAGTTTTATTACTTATCATTAAAGGGATGTTAAAAGGGGTGTTACTAGGTAATTGCGTCATATTATGCTGAATATACATTTTATTCTGAAAAAAAGCATTCAATTATATTCTGTGTGTTAGTCAGTTAAAACTAGCCTTGAAGTCGTACAGTACGTTCAGAACAATCTGATAAGAGCTTCATTGTAGCTACCTCTAAGTGAAAACATCATATAAATCATCTGAGCCAGAGAAAACCCAAAGGTGGGAGGGAAGAAGGAGAGAGAGCGGCTTAGCTAGGGGAAAGAGCAAGGCCAAGGCTTTTTCCCTACAAACAGGCCTCGAGCCTATACTAAGAGATTTCTGAATGTCTTCTAAAACCTAATATAAATTACTAACTATTTATTGCCATAACATTCCCCCATTTGGAGACATTCAAAATCTTACCCAAAATCTTTGCCCTAGGTGACAGAGGAGGAAAGGAGTCTTCATCAACATTGTCTAACCGTAATGACAATCGTAACGCCTTTGTAGTTGGTCTTGCTGCACTCTAAACTGTTATCTAAGATGATGTCTCACCTCTCTATTTAATACTACATGAAATACATAAATATGTATTTACTAAAATAGATTCTAAATATAATAAAAATGAATGCTGCTCCCACAGTTCCCTTCTCCCGTGGCAATGAGTGAATGCTCCAACCAAAGTGCATGCACACAGACCTACTCAGGTACATTCTCCTCCCCTAGTAGATGGAGCCGGTCTTCCTACACCACTTCACCGGATTCCCCACATAGGTCTGCCCATTACACCATCGGATGGACACAAACACTCACAAACCATGGCAAACAAGGAAACTATACGAATGCCGCAATCAAATACCGGTCATAATTATCACTCAACTGTTAGTCATTATATTTGACATTCTCCATACGTCGGTCCTCACTACGGTCTAATTCAGGAGGACATGGCCTCGTACCAAGTCAATGTTGCTGGTGGAAACTTCAGTCTTATCTAAAATAAGTCAGTCCCTAATATTCAAAAAATAAAGGTGTCCTAAGCGGTCAGTGTCCCTTGGGATGTTTATATCCATCGCATATAGGCCAGCGTCTGTAGTAAGAGACATTCAGTAGTTCTCCTGGGCTTGTCTGCCTTGTAGTGTAGATCGTGGATCTAGTTGGGCTACCATTTGAGCTCTTCAGCTATCTCAGTCATCCGCAGAATTTCTGACGTTTCTTCTGACAATCACTCCATCTCCAGACTGTGGGAAGCGACTTCGGTCCACAGTAGCTGCATGTTAAAGGGGGAGAGAAAGCTCAAAAATACATGTTAGACAAGCACTTTATAAGTGTCAAAACATAAGAAAAAAAACCTATCTCGGGGAATCTATTACCTGGACAACATTTTCAACCATAATCTGATAAAAATTTGTATCATTTTCATAACTATCTATGACATAGTAATACCTTGCAACACAAAACCAAATCACAAAATTTTACTTATAACCTTAACAATATAAGTCACCCCCCTTGAGCATCTTATCCTCTAATATTACATATACACACCATCTTTCAAGAAAAAGATATAAAAAGAATATGGTATCAGTTCTTGACTTACCTATAAATGAAAAACAATCATCCCTAAGAGAAGAGGAAGAGATATACTATATACAGTTAGGGCCAGAAATATTTGGACAGTGACACAATTTTCGCGAGTTGGGCTCTGCATGCCACCACATTGGATTTGAAATGAAACCTCTACAACAGAATTCAAGTGCAGATTGTAACGTTTAATTTGAAGGGTTGAACAAAAATATCTGATAGAAAATGTAGGAATTGTACACATTTCTTTACAAACACTCCACATTTTAGGAGGTCAAAAGTAATTGGACAAATAAACATAACCCAAACAAAATATTTTTATTTTCAATATTTTGTTGCGAATCCTTTGGAGGCAATCACTGCCTTAAGTCTGGAACCCATGGACATCACCAAACGCTGGGTTTCCTCCTTCTTAATGCTTTGCCAGGCCTTTACAGCCGCAGCCTTCAGGTCTTGCTTGTTTGTGGGTCTTTCCGTCTTAAGTCTGGATTTCAGTAAGTGAAATGCATGCTCAATTGGGTTAAGATCTGGTGATTGACTTGGCCATTGCAGAATGTTCCACTTTTTTGCACTCATGAACTCCTGGGTAGCTTTGGCTGTATGCTTGGGGTCATTGTCCATCTGTACTATGAAGCGCCGTCCAATCAACTTTGCAGCATTTGGCTGAATCTGGGCTGAAAGTATATCCCGGTACACTTCAGAATTCATCCGGCTACTCTTGTCTGCTGTTATGTCATCAATAAACACAAGTGACCCAGTGCCATTGAAAGCCATGCATGCCCATGCCATCACGTTGCCTCCACCATGTTTTACAGAGGATGTGGTGTGCCTTGGATCATGTGCCGTTCCCTTTCTTCTCCAAACTTTTTTCTTCCCATCATTCTGGTACAGGTTGATCTTTGTCTCATCTGTCCATAGAATACTTTTCCAGAACTGAGTTGGCTTCTTGAGGTGTTTTTCAGCAAATTTAACTCTGGCCTGTCTATTTTTGGAATTGATGAATGGTTTGCATCTAGATGTGAACCCTTTGTATTTACTGTCATGGAGTCTTCTCTTTACTGTTGACTTAGAGACAGATACACCTACTTCACTGAGAGTGTTCTGGACTTCAGTTGATGTTGTGAACGGGTTCTTCTTCACCAAATAAAGTATGCGGCGATCATCCACCACTGTTGTCATCCGTGGACGCCCAGGCCTTTTAGAGTTCCCAAGCTCACCAGTCAATTCCTTTTTTCTCAGAATGTACCCAACTGTTGATTTTGCTACTCCAAGCATGTCTGCTATCTCTCTGATGGATTTTTTTTTCTTTTTTTTTCAGCCTCAGGATGTTCTGCTTCACCTCAATTGAGAGTTCCTTTGACCGCATGTTGTCTGGTCACAGCAACAGCTTCCAAATGCAAAACCACACACCTGGAATCCACCCCTGACCTTTTAACTACTTCATTGATTACAGGTTAACGAGGGAGACGCCTTCACAGTTAATTGCAGCCCTTAGAGTCCATTGTCCAATTACTTTTGGTCCCTTGAAAAAGAGGAGGCTATGCATTACAGAGCTATGATTCCTAAACCCTTTCTCCGATTTGGATGTGGAAACTCTCATATTGCAGCTGGGAGTGTGCACTTTCAGCCCATATTATATATATAATTGTATTTCTGAACATGTTTTTGTAAACAGCTAAAATAACAAAACTTGTGTCACTGTCCAAATATTTCTGACCCTAACTGTATACAGAAACATTACATTCTTTGGGTTGGTGAAAAACAAATCATCAATTCTAAATCATACACTTATGGTTCATTTCAAATAACTTCTATATAAGGATCTTATATACAATCAAAAATCATTTTCTATTGATTAAAATATCAAAATTAATTGTCACCCAAGATAGTTCATAGAAACAAAAACATAAGATTTACACAATTTATAAATGATATACCCACTCCTAATAGTACCCTAGTAATGTCCTTAAAGCTGGAAACCTACCTAACCAGCGGAGGTCGGCACCCTCTTAAAACGCCTGTGGTGCGTCGACTCGCCCTATCTGTCCTTAACCTATCCCTATAACCTATCTTATATACCTTTTTCAGTTTGTTTGTAAAGTGTTGTTTTGTTCATTACCCTCCATAAACATATACAGCAATTGCTCAGTCAACATATATATATGAGGGTCACTAGATACACTGTCAATAGTCCGTAATTGAAACAGGTCTCAGCAGGTCTGTCAGAGCACAAATAAAACAATATGATACAATGTAAAGCCAAACAAATATGACATATAGTATAACATTAGACAATATAATTACTGTATACTTATCAGTGGTCTCTTCTGCTTTTCTGAAAAACAGGTCAAAATGGTAACTGGATATCTGGGAAAACTTCCAATTATTTATTATACAACTACCATTTTCTTATTTACATATATATTTACTTATTTACCTACTTACTCTGCTTCAGAACATTTTTAACCAATATATTAGACATCTTATGGTATTTTATATAGGAGAGGGAGATCCACACCTACTAGGACATGTTTATAACTTTCCTCTCCTTGTCCGCACCCTATTTCCAATTCTTAAGGCTTGTGGAGCGGCTGCTGCTTCAAACTCTTACCTTTCTGAGTTGTGTTGTGTGTAGCAATAATGCAGGATTGTACACAAGGCCTTACCTGTAACCAGGAGCGAACCAGGAAGTATTCACCTGACTGCCTCGTGACCGGTTGAGGTGTATGTGGGGCCAAGCAAAGACTATTCTAACTTTTGTTGAAGAGAGACGTCATCATGGCCTTCCTTTTTCCCATTCTTCAGCACAACTCCCTTTTTGTTCCTTTAGTATTTATTTAGTTCTGTCCGGGCAGTCCTAATACCAAAGGGGTGCTTAGGCAGTCAGACGTAACAAAGCTGGGATGGATAACCTCCCGCCACTACCTAGACTAACTTTATTTTAACTTCAAATTGTACCTTGCCCTCTACCTCTAGGGGTCACCTGTAGTGATTGTCAGCGTGATTAAACCATCCTAAAACTGGCAACATGGTGTCAACCTCACCGTGATTTACCAATTCTGCATTTAATATGCTTACCGTTTTGTAAGAATTGTACTTAGAAGAAGCTCCACCTGCTTACAAAAGTGCAAAAACTCAGAATCAATTGTTCTGATTACCTCATGTGAGGATCCTACCAGTGCCCCAGTGTAAGATCATCTCTCCTATACGTACACCTGAAATAAAACACTCAATTTGCATTAGTTTAAAAAAAAAATCAGAAAAATACTTATTCAACAAAATTCTTATTACAATTCCCTATAATTATATTGATAGCTAGGCAACAAATAATACAGCAGCTGAATTGGAATATATATAACTGTTTTATGCTTAATCAAAAACCCATTTAAATTCTGTTATAAATGTCTCCATTGGCGCTATATTTATAAACTATAACTGTTTTATGCTTAACCAAAAACCCCATATATTTCTCCATATATTTCTCCATTTCCCACCTTTCGCATGAGGGAATCAGAAGACATCAGAGTAAAGGTGTGTATACTATTACCCTTGTACAATCATAACTGGATATATAAACTGGTAGTGGAACTGTGATGTACAGTCATGGCCAAAGTTTTGAGAATGATACAAATATAAATTTTTACAAAGTCTACTGCTTCAGTTTTTCTAATGGCAATTTGCATATACTCAAGAATGTCATAAAGAGTGATCAGCTTAACAGCAATTACTTGCAAAGTCAATATTTGACCTAGAAAATGAACTTTAACCCCCAAACACATTTCAACATCATTGCAGTCCTGCCTTAAAAGGAGCAGCTAACATCGTTTTAGTGATTGTTCCATTAACACAGGTGTGGGTGTTGATGAGGACAGGCTGGCGATCATCAGTCATGATTAAGTAAGAATGACACCACTGGACACTTTAAAAGGAGGCTGATGCTTGGTATCATGTTCGCTTCAGTTAACCATGGTTATCTCTAAAGAAACACGTGCAGCCATCATTGCACTGCACAAAAATGGCCTAACAGGGAAGAGTATCGCAGCTACAAAGATTGCACCTCAGTCAACAATCTGTCGCATCATCAAGAACTTCAAGGAGAGCTTCCACTGTTGTCAAAAAGGCTCCAGGGTGCCCAAGAAAGACCAGCAAGCGCCAGGACCGTATCGTAAAACTGTTTCAGCTGCGGGATCGGACTACCAGCAGTGCCGAGCTTGCTCAGGAATGGCAGCAGGCTGGTGTGAGAAGCGGAGACTCTTTGAGCAAGGCCTGGTTTCAAGGAGGGCAGCAAAGAAGCCACTTCTCTCCAGAAAAAACATCAGGGACCGACTGATATTCTGCAAAAGGTACAGGGAGTGGACTGTTGAGAACTGGGGTAAAGTCATTTTCTCTGACGAATCCCCTTTTGATTGTTTGGGACATCTGGAAAACAGCTTATTCGGAGAAGAAGAGGTGAGCGCTACCACCAGTCTTGTCTCATGCCAATGTAAGCATCCTGAAACCATTAATGTGTGGGGTTGCTTCTCAGCCAAGGGAATCAGCTCACTCACAGTCTTGCCTAAAAACACAGCCATGAATAAAGAATGGTACCAGAATGTCCTCCAAGAGCAACTTCCCCAACCGTCCAAGAGCAGTTTGGCGCCCAACAATGCCTTTTCCAGCATGATGGAGCACCTTGCCATAAAGCAAAGGTGATAACTAAATGGCTCAGGGAACAAAACATAGAGATTTTGGGTCCATGGCCTAGAAACTCCCCAGATCTTAATCCCATTGAGAACTTGTGGTCAATCATCAAGAGACGGGTGGACAAACAAAAAGCAACAAATTCTGCCAAAATGCAAGCATTGATTATGCAAGAATGCACTGCTATCAGTCAGGATTTGATCCAGAAGTTGATTGAGAGCATGCCAGGGAGAATTGCAAAGGTCCTGAAGAAGAAGGGTCAACAATGCAAATATTGACTTGCTGCATTAACTCATTAACTGTCAATATAGCCTTTTGGTACTCATAATATGATTGCAATTATATTTATGTATGTGATATAAACATCAAAACACAAATAAAAACCAGAGGGCAGCAGATCATGTGAAAATATAATTTTGGTGATCATTCTCAAAACTTTTGGCCATGACTGTAGTCTCATTGTTAACAGGCCTTTTGGGTGGTGTAGATGGCTGCCACAGGAAGTTCTGATGGGGAAAACTTCCTCTGAGTCTTACATTCCTAAGATGGGGGGAATACTCTGAGCTGAGGTTTTCTATCTGAATCTGAAAACAAGTCCATCTGCCACCTGGAGCCTGCGCCATAACAAAAAAACAACTTTAGAAAACAATGGGATAGAATCTGAAGATTTAACACACATATACTAAGTATTATGATCTGTTCTTAGCCTCTTCTACAACAATATTGTTCCTCCGTAAAATTCAGACAGAAACATACAAAAATTATCCCGAATAGTTACCATAGTGTCTAAAAAAATATTAACACAAACAAGAAGACAGTGTCTCAGTATGACTCAATAAAATAGAGTAATCCCTGTATGAAAATCAGTAAAACCTAATTCTGTAGGACCTCGAGCAGGAATGTACAAAAACTGTCCAAAATAACTATTATTGCGTCCAATAATAGGCAATATTACTAGCTTCCAACTAAATACACAGTAAACAATTATGATTCCCAATATTCACAGCCAAAAATGAAAAGAAATTTCTGCCTACCATTCAGAATTTTAAACTTATAGAGAGATGATTTTTTCATTCCTGCATGTAAATTGAACACGCAGAATGCAGACTCGCTCATTCCCCCTCCCCTACAATACCTGACGAGAGGGGGAAGAGGAAATATCTGCGCACAATTCTAACCTTGGACGGAATGGATACTGGCAGAAAATGAACACCATGAATATGCCAAGGGGAACATACACACATTATAAGGTAGTGTTATCCCTAGGGAATTGCTTGGCAGCATGTATAACCCATAAAAACATATACTAAACACCTGATTCACATCTCAGCATACATATAGTATACACAGGGGCCCCGATTACAGCTTCATTCAACACTACGTGCACCATTCACAGCCTCCTATGGTGGTTATAGCCACCTAACGTTATACACATAACCATATAGCATTACAGCACCCTCCTTCCCCTTCAACGTCCTCATAGCCTTCTAATTGCTTGTTTGCATTTTTAACATACTTTCTCCCTTCTCTTTCATCTCTTTCACGGACCATATTAATGGCCGTTTTTTGTTTTTTTTTCCCCGGAGGGAGACTGTGAGACTGTACTTTTCATTGAAAAAACGCAACATCTTCAATCACTATTTACCAGTGTCTCTATCCCAGCAAATACTTATGCCACGGTACACCAGTCTTCCCTCCTTCTTGGAGAGGACGCCTGTCCTTATACCGATAGCCTGCGTTCCTGTATTAAAGCTAATGCATCCTAACAAATAATCACAAAACCACAGTCTTCCCTCCCCTCCTTGCTACATACTTCTTCACTTTCTTTACATACTTTCTTTACTTTCCTCTCTGCCACAAGGTCTCTTGGGGGTAACTTGCTGAGGCTTTGACTGATTAACACCCATATTATAGCTTAAATCCAAGTCTCTAAGCTTCTATCTTGGCTATAACTGTCCACCCCTCAAGATTACCACTGTCAGCAGGGTTGTATAAAGGGGAGTCAACTGGGATACCTTCAGTGAGCCAGGCATTAAAGTTTATTCTGAACACTCTAAACCTTGAAGGGGGGGGGTGGAAAAGAGGTGAAATTGGTCTGTAACCAAGTCAGCAGAAATAGCAAGCTTCACACCTTGCTTACACTGTGTGCACATTATAGAAACCAGTCAGTGGTGTTAGGAAGGCAGTTAGTCAGAGTCCTGGAACTGGTTGCGTCACTGGAATCAGTCAGAGTCGGTCTGAGGACTGGGACTGGAATGGTGGTCACCAAACAGATAAAACATCAAACTGTGTCGGCCCCCTCTACACCTCAGTGGGGCAACAACTGGGTCATATAAATTTCCCGCATATACTTCTTGCAACAAGAATCCTTGCGGATTGACTATCGTTAGCTGGGCATGTATATTCTGTCTGAACACCTTGAGTACTGGAGAAGTGCCAGGGATTGCTATATAACCAGTTTCTTCCCGTGCATATGGCATGTCAGTAACACGATTTATTATCCAGCCAGCGGGCGTAATTACTAGCTCTATACCTTGTCTACACAAGCGGCACATCATCTGGAGTTATCTGGAGAGACGGAACAATAGAACAACATTATCACTACAATCATTTACGTAAATTACGTACTCATCCACCACCGCAGCCAGGAGCGGGGTGGGAAGACCATCAACCCTTTTTAGGGGGTCGGAATTCCATCAACCCTTTTTAGGGGGTCTGAAACCCATCAACCCTTTTTTAGGGGGTCGGAAACCCATCAACCCTTTTTTAGGGGGTTGGAAAACCATCAACCCTTTTTAGGAAACCCATCAGCCGTATCAGAGGCTGGAACACCAATAGTGAAATAAACCATCGGCCCCCCTCTCTGGGGACCGGAAAACCATCAGCCCAATCCCCTGGGAATAGGGCTGGAAACCAGGGAAACAGAATCTTCCCACTCAGCCCCGTGTCTCCGTTCTCCTTGCTTTTCTCTCTTTTCTTTCTATGTACTGAAACTCCTCCTCAGAAGAAGCTGGTGCGAAACGCGTCAGGGGGCGGTCGCAGTAAGGTATGGACCCATGAATTGTGTATTTGTTCCATCCTCAATTTGTATGCTTGTGCATTCCTTTGTTGAAGCACTATGATTGGGTAGGCATTTCGCCTTATATATTGAGGATTGGTTTTTATCAGTGCAATTTTGGTTTACATGTGGTCCTACCTCTGTGTACCTGTTGACATTGTCATTTTTACATAGTGTTGTTTTAATAAAACTGCATTTCACTTTGGCTTTGACTCCTGGGAGTTTTATGTTTGAATTATATTATAATTGTGGAGAGCCTTTCACCTTCAGGGTGGTTTGAATTTCTTATGTACTGAAACTGTAGCAATGATAGCACTGACATAAACACAGATAAACTCAGGATCAGGTTGCAAGAACACAAATAAGGCAGACAATTAAGGAATTCTCAGGACCGGGTTACAAGGGCTTGGACTTCTCAGATCCGGTCATCTATGTCCGAGTCTGACAGCCAGCTAACTCCATGCCTGCACGGAGACACAGGAGGGTCTTAGGTAAGATAAATAATTTTCTTACCTCTTTGTAGCCTGCAGATCTACCCCTCGTGTATGGTACGTCCTGGGAATGAAGGTTCAGTTGTGGCTGTCGTCCCCTGGACGTCTTGTCCTAGCACGTTGGGCGCCAACTGTAATGGATGCCCCCCACACCTTTCGGGTGGGGCTGTCGTCTTGTCTGCCGCCAAATTGGATGCTTTGTCTACGTGTGTGCACGTCACGAAAGAACCAACGCTGACACGTTGTCAATGTAGAGGCTTAATGACAAACACCTTTATTAAAGGAAAAGCTAGAAGTTTTATTACTTATCCTTAAAGGGATGTGCAGAGGGGTGTGACTAGATAATTGCGTCACGTTACGCTGAATATACATTTTATTCTGGAAAACATTTAATTATATTTTCTGCGTGGTAGTTAGTTTAACTAGCCTTGAAGTCGTACAGGACGTTCAGAACATGTTCATAAGAACTTCTATAACTTCTATACGGCTACCTCTAACTCAAAACATTTATACAATACAGAAAATTTGAGAGGAAAGTGCAAGGATCACATAACCATGTTTTTGGAGGGGTTCTGAAATGGCTTTAATTATTCCAATAAAATTATTAACTATTTATTGCCATAATACAGTATCCTGTACCTCAGAGCCCCAGTATCCTGTACCTCAGAGCCCCGGGATCAGGAGAGCTCCAGTATCCTGTACCTCAGAGCCCCGGGGTCAGGAGAGCTCCAGTATCCTGTACCTCAGAGCCCCGGGGTCAGGAAAGCTCCAGTATCCTGTACCTCAGAGACCCCCGGGGTCAGGAGTGCTCCAGTATCCTGTACCTCAGAGCCCTGGGATCAGGAGAGCTCCAGTATCCTGTACCTCAGAGCCCCAGTATCCTGTACCTCAGAGCCCCGGGATCAGGAGAGCTCCAGTATCCCGTACCTCAGAGACCCGGGGTCAGGAGTGCTCCAGTATCCTGTACCTCAGAGCCCCGGGATCAGGAGAGCTCCAGTATCCTGCACCTCAGAGACCCAGGGTCAGGAGAGCTCCAGTATCCTGTACCTCAGAGACTCAGGGTCAGGAGTGCTCCAGTATCCTGTACCTCAGAACCCCGGGATCAGGAGAGCTCCAGTATCCTGCACCTCGGAGCCCCGGGGTCAGGAGAGCTCCAGTATCCCGTACCTCAGAGCCCCGGGGTCAGGAGTGCTCCAGTATCCTGCACCTCGGAGCCCCGGGGTCAGGAGAGCTCCAGTATCCCGTACCTCAGAGCCCCGGGGTCAGGAGTGCTCCAGTATCCTGCACCTCGGAGCCCCGGGGTCAGGAGAGCTCCAGTATCCCGTACCTCAGAGCCCCGGGGTAAGGAGAGCTCCAGTATCCTGTACCTCGGAGCCCCGGGGTCAGGAGAGCTCCAGTATCCCGTACCTCAGAGCCCCGGGGTCAGGAGTGCTCCAGTATCCTGCACCTCGGAGCCCCGGGGTCAGGAGAGCTCCAGTATCCCGTACCTCAGAGCCCCGGGGTCAGGAGTGCTCCAGTATCCTGCACCTCGGAGCCCCGGGGTCAGGAGAGCTCCAGTATCCCGTACCTCAGAGCCCCGGGGTCAGGAGAGCTCCAGTATCCCGTATCTCAGAGCCCCGGGGTCAGGAGAGCTCCAGTATCCCGTACCTCAGGGCCCCGGGGTCAGGAGAGCTCCAGTATCCCCTACCTCAGAGCCCCGGGGTCAGGAGAGCTCTTCAGCTCCAACTCCCTGTCACTGTCACAGCGCAGCGCACACTGCTGTGCACTCGACATAAGTTTCCAGTGGACTGTGAGGCCCCGCCCCTTCCGGTGACGTCAGTCTGTCAAGCAAATCAACTCCATTCTAGACTCTACCCAGGGAAGATACGGCCGTAGAATGGATGGGTTGCTTCTATGTGTGACGTTATTTCCGTCACGTGATAGGGAAGGAACCCATACAGTCCAGACTCCACCGCAGTGTCAGATGCAGTGGGCTGTCGGGTGCTGTGCCCATTGTTATGGCTGCGGGCGCTGTGAATGAATTCTCCAGGAGGAAGAGGACACAAAAAGAAACCGGTGACCCCAGCTGTCAACACAGGTCCCGGGCCCTCAGCACCGCCCTCTCGCTCAGAGTCCCCAGTCCAAGGCTCCCTGCCTTCTCCTCATAAGAGGAACCTGTTCGTGTTCTCCTATCCTTTGCTCGCTGCATTCTCGCTCCTCCGGTTCATCGCTTTCCAGCTTGGTCTGCTCTTCGCCTGGTGTTGTGATCGCCTTTCCCGTAGGGTGATGGCGGACAAGAAGCTTCGTGATCGCAGCGCTCCCCATGACAGGCCACAGGAGCCGGAGGTGGTGCGGAGCTATCACCAGCAGGCCTTCCATCACATCTCTATGGCCCTCCGTATTGATGAACAAGAGAAAGGTGAGTCACGTTTGTAGCACAGTGGTGGCCCTGACTGGCGTCTGTGGCCCTAGCTGGTGTCAAGAGCATAGTGGTGGCCCCTCGCTGGCGTCTGTGGCCTGGCGGTGGCCCTTCGCTGGCGTCTGTGGCCTGGCGGGGTGGCCCCCGCGCGTCTCCGGCGGGTCCCACCCTCCGCTGGCGTCTGTAGCCTGGCGGGGTGGCCCCCCCCCTTGCTGGCGTCTGTGGCCTGGCGGGGTGGCCCCCCCCCTTGCTGGCGTCTGTGGCCTGGCGGGGTGGCTCCCCCCCTTGATGGCGTCTGTGGCCTGGTGGGGTGGCCCCCCCCTTGCTGGCGTCTGTGGCCTGGTGGGGTGGCCCCCCCTTGCTGGCGTCTGTGGCCTGGCGGGGTGGCCCCCCCTGCTGGCGTCTGTGGCCTGGCGGGGTGGCCCCCCCCCTGCTGGCGTCTGTGGCCTGGTGGGGTGGCCCCCCCCCTGCTGGGTCTGTGGCCTGGTGGGGTGGCCCCCCCTGCTGGCGTCTGTGGCCTGGGGGGTGCCCCCCGCTGGCGTCTGTGCCTGGCAGTGGCCCCTGCTGGCATCTGTAGCCTGGCGTGGCCCCCTGCTGGCGTCTGTGGCCTGGCGGTGGCCCCCTCCCCGCTGGTGTCTGTGGCCTGGCGTTGCGTCCCCCCGCTAGCGTCTGTGGCCTGGCGTTGGTCCCCCCCGCTAGCGTCTGTGGCCTGGCGGTGGCCCCCTCCCCCTGGCGTCTGTGGCCTGGCGGTGGCCCCCCTCCCCCTGGCGTCTGTGGCCTGCGGTGGCCCCCCTCCCCCTTGGCAGGTCCCTGTGGCCTGGCGGGGTGGCCCCCCTCCCCGCTGGCGTCTGTGGCCTGGCGTGGCCCCCCCTAGCGCCTTGCCTGGCGGTGGCCCCCTCCCCTGGCGTCTGTGGCCTGGCGGTGGCCCCCCTCCCCCTGGCGTCTGTGGCCTGGCGGTGGCCCCCCTCCCCCTGGCGTCTGTGGCAAGGCGGTGGGCCCCTGCTGGCGACTGTCCCAGCAAGAGCTACACATGACTATACTCTCCCCTGGCATGAAGCTTATCAGGTCCATCCAGGCTTATGTTTTCTGCTGATTCAGATCCCCTTGTGCAGCACTGGAATGTGCCTGTGAAGAGTGAGCAGCTGGCTTACTGTCTCCCCATCATCCTGATCACCCTCTGAACCTGCACTGCTATATTTTTCGTTACCCCCAGTTGCTCCACACCTGCCGTGATGAATGCCACAGTGGCGACTGCTGTGTACCTGGTTCTGCAGCTAAGTACCTTTGGGCAGTTATTCTACTGCCATTGTCAGTTGTGCATCCACAACCTGCACTTCTGGGCTTAGAAATGTGATGTTTATGATGTATGAGATGTATAGCTCTCTTCTCTTTTAACTCCTTTACAACCAAGGACTGGTTTATCCAAAACATAATCCATTACAGGCGCAAATGCAATCCATGGCCGCAGCAACGGCGCCTGATCTGGGGGGGGGAATTAAACAACCAATGACAGCGACTGTAATGATCAGGCAATAAAATGTTATTGCCTGATCATTACAATAAGCCTATGTTGTAAAAATAAATAATTAAAAAAAATTACATAGGGTTTTGTTGTATTTTTGATTCTCAATGCAGATAGAGCGGCCAGCTACGGGCTGCGAACCTGAGCTACCTGGCTGCATTACTGGCCCAATAAAAATATACATGGATTTTTAAAATTAAAAATCCAACAAACCCTGGGAGGGATGAGAGAAAGAGGGGAACAAGCGTAAGGCTACGTTCACATGTAGCGTAATGCAGGCGTATTCCTGCTTTTACGCGGCGCTTTTGAGCTCTCGCGTAAGAGCAGTGCTAAAGAAAGCTGGATACGCCTTCCAGCAAAAGCTATGGCTTTAGCTGAAAGGCGTGTAGACACGGCATTTTGCCGCATATTTTGCACGGGCGCTTTCACTGCAAAAGCAAACGGAGCACCCGTAGTCCCCCTCCGCCTCTCCTCCCTCCCACAGAACTGTAACCCTATTCCTGCATGGAATAAAAACTGAACATTGAAGAACTTTGATGGGTGAGTACCGTCATTTTTTTCCTCTTTCAATATTTAGTATGTTCTCTAACTTGGTGGCTAAATCCGACTCGCTTATCCAGAGGGGTTTCGTGGGTCATTACACCAGACTTCATAGTCACGACCGATGACAATCCCTCAGGGTGGGGGGCCCACTTAGGAGATCACCTAGCCGAGAGACAATGGACTATCGAGGAAGCACAGGGCTCGTCCAACCTGAAAGAGTTAAGAGGTGTCTAGTATGCCCTTCTCAGGTTCTTGCCTCGACTTCGCAATTCTCATGTATGGGTTCAGACGGACAATACCACGGTAGTTGCTTATATCATCATCGGGGGGGACTCGCTTGCCCACTCTGATGTCCACCATGGAGGCCATCTTTTTTTTTAGCAGAAGAGAATTTTCTTTCCCTCTCAACCCTGCATATCAGAGGAGTAGACAGTATTCGAAGCTGATTTTCTCAGTCTTCACTCTCTCCACCTGGGGAATGGGTTCTGAACAGGGAGTTGTTCAGACGCATAGTAAGTTTATGGGGAGTGCCAGAGATAGCTCTCTTTGCGACCAGGAGAAACAGACAGGTCAGGTGCTTCGTTTCCCTGCATGCAGCGGACAATCCGGAGGTATTGGATGCCCTCCGGGTGCATTTGTTGTACAGGCTGGGGTATGCCTTTCCCCCAATGTGTGTTATCCTCTAGCCCTCAGAAAGATCAATGACTAAAGGGCGAGAGTAATATTGATTGCCCCATTTTGGCCCAAGAGACCATGGTTCTCATGGCTCAGAGCCATGTCGGTGTCCGACCCGTGGATCCTCCCAACGGATTGGGAGATGATCTCTCAGGGTCCATTTTTTCAGTGGAATGGTTGCATCTGACGGCCTGGAGTTTGAGAGGCAGCTTCTGAGCCAGAGAGGTTTTTCTGACGCCTTGATCTCCACACTTCTCCACAGTCGAAACGCGATAACTAATAACCTTTACTGCAGGATTTTGAAAAAATCCCCTATTCCTTCTATATTAGAATTCCTGCAGAAAGGTTGGGAGTTGGGCCTGATGGTCGGTACTTTAATGGTCCAAATTTCTGCTCTGGGGGCACTTTATAACTGTAATGTCACAGGGGATAGGTGGGTCTCCAGATTCATTCATGCATATGAGCAGGGGCGTAACTACAATAGGTGCAGGGGTTGCGATCGCACCCGGGCCCTGCAGCCTAGGGGGCCCCAAAAGTCCCTTTGGCCTATAGAAAAAGACTAATACTATTAAAGATTTGCAATAACTGGGGCCTCATTGGAGCTTTCGCATCGGGGCCCCTGGATCTGAAGTTACGCTACTGCATATGAGCGCAGTGACCCAGTTCACATTTCGCGTCTAGCCCCCTGGGACTTGAACTTGGTCCTAGATGCTATGACTGGACCCCACTTTGAACCCTTGACTTTGGCTTCTATCAAGGTTCTGACCTTAACCCCTTCATGACCCGGGAATTTTTCGTTTTTCATTTTCGTTTTTGCTCCCCTGCTTCCAAGAGCCATAACTTTTTTTTTTTTAATTTTTCCGTCAATATAGACATATGACGGCTTGTTTTTTGTGGGACGAGTTGTACTTTCATATGCAATAATTTATTTTACCATATAGTGTACAGGGAAATTGGAAAAAAAGTGCAATGACACGTTTGTTTTTTGGGTATTTTAGTCGCCATGTTCTTTATATGGTAAAACCGACGTGACTGAGTGATGCCTCGGATCGGTACGAGTTCGTAGACACCCAACATGTATACCTTTACTGGTATCTAGGTGGTGAAAAAAAATCCTGAAGTTTAAAAAAACAAAAACGGACTCATTGCGCCATGTTCTGTGACCCGTAGCGTTCTCAGTTTCTCCTGGCCCCTTCCACGACAGCATAGGAGGTTGCTCATTTTCGGGATCTGGGGCTGTGTGACAGCTTATTTTTTGCGTCTTGAGCTAACGTTTCTAATGATACCATTTTTGGGGGGATCTGCAGTTTTGATCGCCCGTTATTGCATTTTATAGCAATGTTGCGGCAGCCAAAAAAAAAAAAAGCGGAATTTTGGCGTTTGGAACATTTTTTTCTGTTACGGAGTTCACAGCTCTCATTAATGGATTTAATAGGATGATAGATCGGGCAATTCTGAACGCGGCGATACCAAACGTGTATTTTTTTTTCTTCTTTTTTTTAATACTTTTATTGTGAATGGAGGGGAAAAGGGGGGTGATTTGAACTTATATATTTTATTTATATATAATATATATATATATATATATATATAAATATATATTGCAAAAATCATAGGCAGGTTTTTAAAAACTATTTTTTCATTGATTCTTATTTTTACACTGCCTCTTTAAGAGGCACCTTGCTGCACAGTCCGATCGCTTCTGGGAGATACAGATGAGCTGCAGCTCATCTGTATCTCCCAGAATCGCGGACCTGCTGTGGTTGGCAGCGCCTGTTAACCACAACAGGAAACTGCTCTGTGACAGCATCTGGGGTCTAGCCAGGACCTCGGGCTGTCACATGAGCGCCGGAGATCCTGCAATAGTATCGCGGGATCTCTGGAGCAGGCGGGAACAGCGCGTTCCCTGCCGCGGTCGCCTTGGATCCCGCTGTCAATGATTGACAGCGGGATCTAAGGGGTT
This sequence comes from Allobates femoralis, assembly GCA_033576535.1. Lineage (NCBI taxonomy): Eukaryota > Metazoa > Chordata > Amphibia > Anura > Aromobatidae > Allobates > Allobates femoralis. Next base: position 457,966,387 of record JARQOC010000001.1, read on the forward strand.
AACAGCGCCAATCGGATCCCAGAGCTTTTAGCCTGACATCTCAGCTGATCACATCAGCTGAGATGTCGGCTGTTTGATGTGAGCGCCGCGCTGGAGCTCACATCAAACACCTCTTACCCGCCATTGACGTTGTATAACGTCATAGGTCGGGAAGGGGTTAAAGACTTTACTGCTAGTTTCCCTGACATCCGCTAGAAGGGTAGGCGACCTTCATGACCTCTCGGTTGTTACCACCCCCACCCTTCCTGTTTAGTCTTTCCAGAAAGGTTGATACTTAAACCAGACCCCTCCTATCTCCCTAAAGTCTCTTCCAAGTTTCATCATAGCCAGGAAATCGTCCTACCCTCCTTTTTTACGATAATCCTTCTACTCCTGTGGAACATAGGTTCCATGCGTTAGATGTGAGGAGAGTAGTACTTGAATATATCGCTAAGATGCTGCGCTGGAGGAAGAGTAGGTCTTTGTTTGTCTCATTCCAGGGTCATAGGAAGGGGTCTGGCACCACAAAGAGCACTCTATCCAGATGGATTCGAGAACTATCTGCTTGGCCTATTCCTCAGCAGGTGAGTAGCCCCCTGATGGCATTAAAGCCCACTCTACTCAGGCTATGTCTGCCTCATGGGCAGAACGTGCTAATATACCTCTAGATTTGATTTTTAAGGCTACTACTTGGGCCTTTCCTTCTACCTTTTTTCAACACTATCGACTGGATTTTTCATCTTCTTCTGACCTTGATTTTGGGAGAGCAATTCTCAATACTGTGGTCCCTCCCAGGTGATGGTCTCTGTAAGTCTCTCGGTGGGTGCTGTCATGGCGATAGGAAAATCTGAGATTACTTACTGGTAATCGTATTTTACGGAGTCCATGACAATACCCACTCACTTCCCACCCTTTAGTAGTTATTATAGTTGTTCTAGTTCTTAGGGTTGTTATTTTGATCCAATCTTGTTCTAGTGAGATTAGTCACGGGTCAAAACACTTAAGCCAAAGTGTGGAGTTACCTTTTTTACACTTACCGTGTAGGTATTTTTCTGATACTAATTTATGCAGTGTGTGTATTTATACGTTATGGCGGTTCCTCTAATTTCTCTGTAAACCAACTGAGGAAGCGAGGGGGACCGCTCCTTTTTATCTGTAGGTTTCTTGTCCTTGTGGGCGGATCCCCTCTCTGTGAGTGGTGTCATCTTCACAGCTCAACATTTTAAAATTCTATAAAGCTCCTGGGAATTCAAAGTGCTCAATGCCCATCTATATAGATTCCTTGGAGTGTCTGGATCCGTTTGTGTGTTTTGGGTCTGTACTGAACACCTCCAGTGTTTGACACGGAAACAAACAGGAACTTATCCTAATTCTTTAATCACGTATATGCTCACGCTGTGGATTTTCCATCATCACCATGACAGGACCACCTGAGAGGTTCCGCCCAACCAGGGCAGAAAACCCCTGAATTAGAAAGGGCGGCACCTCCTCTCTGCCTCAGTTTGGTTTGCTGTCCTGGAGAGGGAAACCTCTGAACTGCTGCACAGATTCTTGTTCTTTGGTACTGACCTGTGGGCTGGAAGAGCAGCTTACCTGGCCATGGCCTTGGGACTCGAGGCCAGATGTGCCTCCCCATGGTACCCCCTTGGGTGGTGGGCGCGGGGCCTGGACCAGAATCGGTCGTACCTTGGCCCCAGCGTTGCCTGTGGCAGCAGCGTGCATGGCTCCTGTCATGCTGCTCGCACAGGTGAAGATCAGAGGCCAGTCCCTGAATCAAATTTCGTGCTTCCAGGATACTTCCGGTTTCAGTCTGGAAAGGCGGAAGTGACGCGCGGTCGATTCAAACATGGCAAAGCCTGTGAAATGCCGGTTCCTGGTTTCAGGAGACTATATAGAGGGCGGTGGAGCGGCTATTTGGTGTCCTGCACTCAGGTATGGCAGACAAGCAGGCCTCACTACACAGTATGCAGGAGAAATACTCTGACACAGCTTTTGGTCCCCACTCTGAGGGGAATGGGTGGTCTTTAGTCCAGCCAGGGTTCTGGGATTCTAGATGGTGACTCTAGACAGCCTCCAAAACCGGTACAACAGCTTTCCACAGGGTGAGTACTATGTGAAAAAGCTGCCTGATTGGTCCTTATCTTACTGTTTTTTACAGACAGAACTGGAGGGCAAATATGCCCTTCAGTCTGGTTTGCAGGCGGGTGCCTCAGATCGCAGCTGCTGAAATTTCAAGATCGCGGCTAGCGGGGAGCTAGCTGCGGTCCTGAAATCTGTGGAGGGGACAGCTTGTGGTGCTGAAGTTTTAGCAGCGCTCAGTGCTAAACTTCAGCACGGCATCCGAATTTTATGTCTGATCTTTTTTTTTTTTCTTCGTTTTTGTATCCGGAGGAAAAAAAAATTCTTGTGTCTGGGAGAAAAATCCGAATTGTCCCGGATCCTCCCGGACAGATGGAAACTGGATGGCAAATGGCTGCCATCCGGCTTCATCCAGCTTCTATGGGGCCGAAACCAGATTCGGGCTGTCCGGTTCCCACCAGATAGCCCCGGATCCAGAAAACTGTAGTGTGAAACCGCCCTTAAAATGTTATGAGTCTAAAATGCACAAATAACATGCATTGCTGGAAATTTTCTGATTTTAGGCAAATTTAGCATAGACCTAGCAAGAATGTACTTAGGCTGGCTTCACATTAGCGTTTGTGTCTGCATGCTGATGGCATGCAGACACAAACGCTGTCAAAAGCAGTGTCTAAATGATGTGTCCGCAGCGGATAATGTCCGCCTGCGGACACATCACTGTGCAGCCCGGCAGCCAATCGGCATTGTCCGGGGGCGGGCCGGAGGCGGAATCTGCGCCGGAGATCTCCTCCTCCCGGCCGCCGGTAAGCTCCAGGGACATGTCGGCGGGGAGAAACAGCTGATTTGACAGCTGTTTGAATCTCCCGCGCCGACACGAGAGGAGATGTCGGCGCGGGAAGATTCAAACAGCTGTCAAATCAGCTGTTCTCCCCGCCGACACCGCTAGCAGATTATCGCGGCGGGAGGAGGAGAACATCAGAGGCTCCAGTTGATCTCCCGGTGGCCGTCGGTGAGCTCCTGTGACATCACCGGCGGCCACCGGGAGAGATCTCAATGTGATCCGCAGCGTTCTCCTGCGGTGTCATGCAGAGGACACTGCGGACCCATTGAGATCAATGCATTTTTTGTGCGCTTGCAGGCGCTTGCGGATAGAGCAAGCGCCGCGAACGCACAAAAAAATGCTGCAAGCTGCGTCTGAAGTGCGGTCGGAGGGCGCATAAAATATGCGCATCCGAACGCAAATTCTGCCAAACGCAGGCACATGCGTTCCCATGTTAAACATAGGAATGCATTGTGGCAAGCGTTTGGCTGCGTTTGGTACGCAGCGTTCCATACGCTAATGTGAAGCCAGCCTTAGAGCTAGACATTATAGAGTTAAGGAAGCACAGTTACACCTCATTAGGCCATTTGTGGAGGGTTGGTAGGCCCAGGCTCCAATGCAGATGTTCATACCTACTGTGTTCCCACTAATGTGGTAAATATGAAGCGGCTCATGCAGAAAGCCTGTTATCCTAAATTACTTATGAGGCTAGATAAATGGCTTTTTCCTAAGGATTAAAATCTCACACTTTTGTGATGCAATTGACTTGTCTGAGATTTTCTCTGACATTGTGAGAACGAATGTAATAAATTGAATGAGGTAAAATTATATGGTATAATTTTAAAAAATGAAGTAATTAATAATTGACTTGTGATGGGCATTAGCAAGCGAGTGCATAAATGAGCAGTTCCTCTAGGTGTCTGTCCACTCGAATATATCACCGTGGCTGACAGGTTTGCACATGGGCTGTTCTTGAATGTGGGTTTTGTGCTTTAGATGAAAGGTTGGAGGGTGCTCTCACTGACAAAGCTCTATAAATTGCTTTCAGGTCTAGTTTGGGAGACTGCCATTGTGCTTAGATAACCGCACCCTGCTGGGAGACTCTCATTATGTTCTCCTCCCATCTTCCTCCTTTGTATCTGAATCTGTTTTATTGTCAATTCTTATTTATCTACTGAACAGAAGATAATCTGACTGCACGAAACACAAATGTAGGTTATTTAGAGGTTGCAATGTATCGTTAGTTTTATTTTTTTTTCCGTTTTGAATGACATTTTTTATAATATTTATGTCCCTCTTAATGGTGCCTCCATTCATGTTAAGGTATTGTTGTCTATTATCACTTGTTATAAAGGAAACAATATTAACATTGGGCTACAAGGACAGGTTTCAAAGTATAAAAAATAGATTTACATAAAACATTGAAAAACCTCTTGCATGGCTGTCCTGAATTTTACTCTTGTATAGTTGAAACCGGGTTTAAAGGGTCTTGCAACTGTAATAATCCTACATCCTTATATTAAAGTTCTGCTACTTTGTGTTCACATCAGCATCTTGAGTTCTTTTTTAGAGTATGTGCTCACAAGGTCTTTTCACTGCCGGTGTTCCAGCTTGGATGGCTTCACACTTGTGTTCCCCGTCGCTGCGTATTGTGGCGGGGGAGCGCAAGCCGAGCGCATACACCGTGCGTCCCTGTGTTTAACATGGGGACACACGGTGCATGCGCATGGCCGTGCGCACCCATTGCCCACCATGTCTGATTTGTACGCATGCGGATGCTTGCGCACAAATCTTACATTCTCGCCTGCACTCATCCTTATGCGTACAAATCACACATGGCGGGCAATGGGTGCGCACGGCTATGCGCATACACCGTGTGTTCCCATATTAAAGATAGGAACACGCGGTGTATGCGGTCGGCTTGCACTCCCCCGCCGCAATGCGCAGCGGCGGGGAACGCAAGTGTGAAGCCAGCCTTAGCTTTTCCTGCAAAAGACTGAGCAGAAAGAATTTTTCCTGAAGAGCATCTTTTAATTTTTTTTTTTTTTTAAATTGATATAGTAATATTGAGCAGAATGAAGCTGGGGTCTCCAGTAACTATAATGATGTCTGTCTGACATAGATAAAAAAAAACCTTAGATATCTTCTATTTTTTTTCCCATGAATCTGTTCGTATATTAGGTCCTAAACTTATGTTATTTTATGCAGAAATGCCTGTCCTTTATTAACGCCACTTGATCAGGATGAAATCCTTGGTGACTTGGATTTGTGGTATATACACCTAAGTTTTTTTGCTGGAGCCAGATGTTTAGACGTGCTAACTGCATCTTATAATATGGGTCTTCAGTGCTACCTTTTGAGGACATCAATTGTTGCACTCTTTCTATTTAAATTCCATTTCTATTTTGAAATGTGATTTCTTTGTTTTTGTTTTTTTTATTTGCAGATCAAAAGGAACAAGCTATTGAATGTTACAAGAAAGGTATTCAAGAGCTAGAGAAAGGAATTGCAGTACAAGTTAGTGGACAAGGTAAAAGTGTAATTCTAATGTGCGAGAATGATGCATCCATACCTTATTTCTATGCCCCATTTCCTCAAGATGCCTGGACCATTAGTGCAATAAGCCCCTGTGCCTTGTGCAACCCCTACCCCGTTGTAGATTGTAAGCTCTTTTGAGCAGGGTCACCTTCATTTCTTGCTTTATTGTTTTTACATTGATTCTATGCCTATTGTTTTGTATCAATTATTGTACTGTATTTGTTCTCTACTGTAATTACTTAGGCTGCATTCACACATTGCGTATTTTGCCGCGTTTTTTTACGCGCGCTTTTCAAAATACGCAATGTGCTTTTTGTCTGCCTGCAAAGTGAATGGGAAATTCACTTTGCAGTGCAGACATTGCGTAAAAATACGCAGTGCGTTTTCCTGGAGAAAACGCAGCTCCGTAAAGAATTGATATGTCAATTCTTTACGCAGCTACTTCTGCGTATTTTCCCAGAGGGGAGGAAGAATCCAGCTTCCTCCTCCCCTCTGTGACAGCTGTGGCCGCCCCATTAGACTTCACAGTGTATTAATACACACTGTGAAGTCTAAATTAAACTAAAGCAAGTGTCTGAAAAATAAAAAACAATGAATACTCACCTTCCGGTGCCTTCTCCCGGTCTGCGATCCCCGGTTGTAAGTCAGATCTCGTGTGACAAGACCTGTGGTGATGTCAGAGGGGGGGCGTTCCCGGGCACTCGCGGTCATGTGATACCACATGACCGCGAGCAGCCAATCAGCGATGGGACCGCCCCGGGAACGCCCCCCCCCTCTGACATCACCACAGGTCTTGTCACACGAGATCTGACTTACAACCGGGGATCGCAGACTGGGAGAAGGCGTCGGAAGGTGATGTATTCATTGTTTTTTATTTTTCAGACACTTGCTTTAGTTTAATTTAGACTTCACAGTGTTTATTAATACACTGTGAAGTCTAATGGGGTGGCCACACATCTCACAGAGGGGAGGAGGAAGCAGGATTCTTCCTCCTCTCTGTGACATCACTGCGCTTTCTGGGGGAAAGAAAGCGCAGTGTGTGAATGGTCCTGCGTATTTTGCTGCGCTTTTTTGCGCGGCTGAAAAACGCGGCAAAAAGCGCGCGTAAAAAAGCGCAGCAAAATACGCAAATGTGTGAACGTAGCCTTACTGTATTATATTTTCTGTACTCTAGCCCCTACATTGTAAAGCGCTGTGGAATATGTTGGTGCTATATAAATAAAGATTTATTATTATTATTATTATCATCATTATTATATTGAGCTAGTAAAGGTAATCACAGAGTTGCCCAGATACTCTATATAGCCCAGCATAACGTCTAGTTTTTGTTGCACTTGACAAAATTTTAAGATGGTTTTGGTTTGCATATCCAAAAATTCAAATTGCATGTTCTTGCTCACAATGCTTTTTATAGCGTGGCACCTCTCTACCTCTCCACCCTCCTCTCTGTCTATCACCCCACCCATTCAGTACGCTCTGGAAGCGACTTTAGACTAACTTCTGCATTATTCCAAACTCCCACGCCTGATTCCAAGACTTCTCCTGAGCTGCTCCAATTCTCTAGAATGCTCTACCCGAAGAAATTAGGTCTATCCACAACTTACTTAGTTTCAAGCTCTCCCTAAAAACACATCTTTTCAGGGTGGCCTATCATGCTCCCCAGTCAAAGTCGCTTAGACATAGCCTATTGACTATAATAGTGCAGGTGGAGTAACACTATGGTCTGTCGTGCACTATTTTTGGCTTTGTACACATATTGAAGGCCTCCAGTGGGTGTATATGGATAAACGTGATACATGACAGCACACTTACTCTGCATCGTTCTATTCAATGGCTCTGTCAGAGTCCTGCTTTGCAGGAATGAAAGATAAGCTCCTGACAAACTCACCTGAGGTATGCTAACATGTGGCGTGAACGTAGCCCAATTTGAAGATGTATGCCTTGAGGATTACTGGTTTCTTTACTTCTTATTTCATCTTGGAGAAGCTACAGTGATGGCAACCCATGTATAGAGCAGGACATCACTGTGGCTTCCTGATATACACACTTAAAGGAGGTCCATGACTGTGGCATTTGCCCTCCATAGTCTATTGGCAGTGGCCTCATTACATCATCCATGCAAAAAAAGTAAATTATCATTACTTGCCCATAACTCCAGTAACGCGTCTGGACAGAATGGTTGTGCTGAAGTTTAGACAGACTACTTTCACATAGATTCAATGGTGGAGTGGGTCACTGGAAGCAGGAGCAGGCTGCATTAGTGGCGGGTGATCCACATGTAAATGTAATATTCAGTGCTCCCACAGGAAGTGGTGCATATTAAATTTACTTTTACAGCAGGCACATGTGATCACCCACCTCTGCTGCAGCCGTGGCAAACGTGTGTGCCCGCTATTAAAGTGGATATTCACTGCTTGCCACGCACAATGAATGGGAGTAAAGAATATCCAGATAGGTGGCAGTGGATGGATGGTTATACTCACTGTCCATTGCTCCACCGCAGTGCAATGTCCTTCTCATGCCAGTAGCTGATGGCGTGTGTAGCGCAGCCCATGACAGTGATATCATCCCTGCACTACTACAGCCTGACAGATGCTGGCATGAGAAGAGGATATCGCACTGCGGTGGAGCGTTGGACAGTGGGTATAATAGTTTATTTTTTATGGGGCTATATATACCAGTATTGGGGGACATATATACCAAGATTAGGGACATATACCTGGATTTGGGGATCATGTATCAGGATGGAGGACATATATATCAGGAAGGGGAACATATAGCAAAATGGGAGAGAGGTATACCTGGAAGGAGCCCAGGATGTGGGACATTGGTACAGAATTTGGGGACATTACCCCCATAACAGTGTGTCATATGGTCCAGTGTATCTTATAGTCTGAAAAATATGGTAAGTTGCTGTAATTAAATTGAAAATTCAACTATTAACCATGTTACAGAATGCATTAAATAAAAAATCACTTGTTAAGACTTTGCCAACTTTAATTTTTTTTACTTTTACCTTGTATAATCACATAAAATATTATTCTGTTGTCTTTGAAGGGGAGCAGTATGACAGAGCACGACGTCTGCAAGCAAAAATGAATACAAATTTAATAATGGCAAAGGATCGCTTGCAACTATTGGGTATGTATGTTTTAGGCATCCTTAGTATATTCCTGTATATTAATTAATATGGACTGTAGTCACATTTGTAGAGATTACCTTTTAGCAATTAGGACACAATGACACAGCCCTAATTTTACAGGATGAGTGAAGTAAAAAAAAAAAACAACTTAACCTACATTTTAGAAAGGATTTGCACATATTAAAGGGATCCTGTCACCTCGAACGCCTGCTAAGCTATCAAAATATGTCCCTACATCATAGTATCACTAATCTCGCACTCCTTTTGTCTCCTAAAAGAATCCTGTGAAAGTGCATAAAAACGTTTTAATACTTACTCATTAGTGATTATAATTAGCAGGGGCTATATTCTTTAGTCACCAAGGCGGACTGTTTTGCAGCCTCGAGGATCGACCCTCTGTCTGTGCTGCTGTGATGTGGAGCTGACGGCAGGACTAATGATTTGCATTCTGTGAGTGATGGAGAGGGGGAGGCAAAGCTTGCACAAGCAGAGTACACAGACGGAGAGAGGGTGGATCCTGGAGCCTGCAAAACAGCCCGCCCTGGTGACTAAAGAATATAGCCCCTGCTAATTATAATCACTAATGGCCACTTTACACGCGGCTACATTTCTAGCTTATCCACAGGTAACTTACTGGCTGCTGTGAAATCATGGAGACATGGTTCTATCTTGTTGCTGTGTACAAATGGAATAATGTCTCCATGATTTCACTGCAGCCAGTAAGTTACCTGTGGATAAGCTAGAAATGTAGCTGCGTGTAAAGTGGCCATAATGAGTATCGTATATACCCGTGTATAAGCCGACCCCCCTACTTTTGCCCCCAAAACCTGGGAAAATATTGACTCGTGTATAAGCCGAGGGTGGACCCCAGCACAGGTATACAGCCCCAGCAGTGTGGTATACAGCAGCCCCAGAGGTATATACAGCAGCCCCAGAGGTATATACAGCAGCCCCAGTGGTAGTATACAGCAGCAGCCCCAGTGGTAGTATACAGCAGCAGCCCCAGTGGTAGTATACAGCAGCAGCCCCAGTGGTATATACAGCCCCAGTGGTAGTATACACACAGCCCCAGTGGTATATACAGCCCCAGTGGTAGTATACACACAGCCCCAGTGGTATATACAGCCCCAGTGGTATATACAGCCCCAGTGGTATATACAGCCCCAGTGGTATATACAGCCCCAGTGGTATATACAGCCCCAGTGGTATATACAGCCCCAGTGGTATATACAGCCCCAGTGGTATATACAGCCCCAGTGGTAGTATACAGCAGCCCCAGTGGTAGTATACAGCAGCCCCAGTGGTAGTATACAGCAGCCCCAGTGGTAGTATACAGCAGCCCCAGTGGTAGTATACAGCAGCCCCAGTGGTAGTATACAGCAGCCCCAGTGGTAGTATACAGCAGCCCCAGTGGTAGTATACAGCAGCCCCAGTGGTATATACAGCCCCAGTGGTAGTATACAGGGCCCCAGCAGGGCCCCCCTCATAGTTTGGCGCCCCCACCTCACATGATGGCCCCCCCCCCGCATGCAGCGCTGCGCATATACATTACCAGGATATCAGCTGTCACCCTCCGGTGGCCGATCGCGGCTCCTGGGCTCCGGGCTCCATCTTCCTCTGTCTTCCTGCTTTGTGGCCGCCGGGCTCATCGCGATGACGTCATCGCGACGCCGGCCGGTCACGTGACAAGCAGGAAGACAGAGAAAGATGGAGCCCGAAGCCCAGGAGCCGCAATCCGCCACCGGAGGGTGACAGCTGATATCCTGGTAATGTATATGCGCAGCGCTGCATGCGGGGGGGGGCCATCATGTGAGGTGGGGGCGCCAAACTTTGAGGGGGCCTGTATACTGGTATGACTCGCGTATAAGCCGAGGGGGGTACTTTTCAGCCCAATTTTTGGGCTGAAAAACTCGGCTTATACGCGAGTATATACGGTAAGTGATAAAACGTTTTTATGCACTTTCACAGGATGCTTTTAGGAGACAAAAGGAGTGTGAGATTTGTGATAGGATGCTGCAGGGACATGTTTTGGTAGCTTAGGTGGCGTTCTGGAGGTGACAGGATCCCTTTAATAAATATGTCTGTTAAAATGTTTGTACATTACTAAGGGCAGCCCATAAATGAGTGGCAGTGTCAGGGGGAAAAAGAGAATCAGAAGAGACAACTGGCCTCTCGATGTACCTGGTCACTTTTTAATAGCACTGTACAATTTTATCTAATGTTTCCTCAGCTCATAAGTGTTGGCGATGTGCAACGACTGTGGGAACATAATTATTGGAGATTATTGGATGTGTAATGGTGTACCGGCATTTAGCTGCGTTTTGCCTGTGCAAAGAGGTTTCACTTTTATTTTGTAAGATGTTTTTGCAGCTTCCTTATGTATATGTTACTCGGGGCCGTGAGGGAATTTTTTTTTTTTCCAGTAAAATCCAATTTGGATTCCAGTTAGAGTTCTACAGCTCTGACCCACAGGTGCCGATCTGTACTTGAACTTGTGTGACCATGTATACATTGAGAGTCATCAGTCAGTGCCTGTGGGAGAATGCAAACATCATGCACAAAACCTTAGAATAAGTCATCAGAATAGGATCGATGGTGCACCCTCATCTATCATATGATTTGAGGGGCACAGCTCTGTGCATTTCGTAGTTTCATTGACTGGATCTGCAAACCTTCTCCCATACAGGATTAGCACAGACCTTACAGTACCGTTTGTGGCCGCTATATCCTATACAGAGCTATGCCACTATACCAGTGCCACAACCCACTATCAGCTCATTGTCTCAAGAATTGACCCCTCACTGATACTGATGACCAATTCTACAAATAGGTGGTCACTAATAAGGTCCAGGAAACCCTGGAAGCTTTACTGAAATAAAACTAGACACCCCCTTTCATGTGTAACAAACTGTTTACCACTATAGAAAACAATCTACATTTCTAAGGTGCACATGAAATTTTGCATAAGGGCCATTACCATTATGGTAAGCACTGATGCAATATGTGATACTGTGTCATATATTACTTATAAATACGTAGAATGTATTGGAAATCCAAGCTACTGGTGAACCACATAAAGCCATTTTCTTTATTACTGATCACTTACTTCCCGTACGCAGCTTTGGTATCACATGAATGCTTCTCTAATACTGGTGCCATGCCATTTGTACAAAAAAATCTGTCATGTTTTTGTTTTTCATTTCCTGCCATATGTCAGTTTTGATCTGTGATACGACTTTAATATAGCAGGAAATAATGATTAAAGGAGTCTGTCACCCCAAAAAATAGGTTTGAAGTATTTAATTAAACCTTATAAACCATTTAGCCCCTATAAAAATCATACAGCTTTTGTGGATTTTTTTTATAGAATTTTTTTTTCATTACATTTAAATGATGGGGCTTTGATGCACCCTTGATGTGGCAAAGTGCTCGGTGCTCTCTCCTTCCCTCGTGGTGATTAGATCAGTGCTCCAAATCGAGTACTGACAATGTCCCTACAATGCAGGTACTGAAACTGGAGCTACCGAGTACCCACGTACATTGCTAGTATGTGCAGGGGCAGAGTTCTCATTCACCACCCATTCACCACACACAGGATCACAAGACCAGAGTGTCCATTGCTAATGTTCTCCTCTCCCTCTCCTGCATGTAGCAGCAGCTGCTGCTGTTTTGTGATCCCATGTGTAGCAAGTGACTATCATCAGGAGGGGGGTGAGAATACGGCCCCTGCACACTGGCACTGTAATGCTTTTGCACAGCTCCAGTTTCAACATGTGCATGGCCCGGGCATTAAATCAGACTACATTCCACAGCGAGTACTGCCAATCACCATGAGGGAAGAGCCACCGTATTGAAAATGAGGGCGAGACTATGTACATGAAAGCCCCCTCTTCTACTCATGAAATCAAACTCTTTCTATAAAGCACATTTCATAAAATTCTATAGTACCAGTATGATTTTGTAAAAGTCCCCTTTATGAAAGTCTACATTGTTCAGTTTTGGGGTGACAGACGCCCTTTAATGACTAATCCTTCTCATCAGGAGAATCCGACTTGGGCCTCATTCAGATGTCCATATTGCACGTATGTGTGGTATCTGTCTTTTTTTTCACATTTACACATGGACCCTTTGTGATCTATGCTGCTATATACATTTTCATTTTTCCGTCAGCACGGATAGCAAGCTCCAATACAAGTCTTTGGGTCTGTGAGGATCACGTACAGCAAATGGATGGATTCTCTGTTTTATTCATATTTAACAGTGAAAGGGATCGGAAAAGCTGTGTAATTTGTTTCTTTGTCCAACTGAAAAACACTGATAACAGATGGTAAAAATGCACTGATATAAAATACTGACTTATGAATGAGGTTTCGATTTCCAAGTTTTTTTTTGCATTCCTAATGACAGATTTTCTTTACTCTGGCAGCATGTAGCAGTTATGGCATCTTTACTATAGCACATTCCACTTACTTTCTTTCTCCTGAGGTAGAGTGCTCTGCTAACATTGTATGTTCTAGAGTGTAGAGCATGTGCCGACACTGTGATGAGCGCGCACTCTATGTTCATTGGTTGGTTGCTTGGATGGGCGTGACTCAAGTGCCCAAGTATAATGGATGCCAATAGGGAACTCGATCATTTTTCTTGAAGAGCTCCTTAACACTTGACTTCTTTTTACTGGGTTGCTCCAATCCAAGCATCCAACTGCTTGTTACGAGAACCAAGCTCCCAAGCATGGCAGTGCTAACTCATCACTACTCTGCACTTGTGCCACAGCTGGCAAGTATATGATATAACTAAGGGCCGCTTCACATGCTCAGATATCTGTGAACGATATCGTTCACAATGTCACAAACCGTGATCCTTCCGACATGGTTAGTGCGTTGTCACACGCAAGGATATCGTTCATGATCTGACATTTAGCAACGCTCCAGCTACTTGGAGAAGATCGTTTGAACGATTTAACAAAGCTAAAGGAATAGGAGAAATATGAACAACATCGTTCATAAAGGTGTCACACTTAACAATGTTGCTTCTTCCCAGATCCTTAATTGGACGATGAACGATAGATTTGAGGTCAGGATCTCAAATTTATGATGAACGATTCAACGATTTTACCTTCCGATATCCGTTTACACGCAACGATTCAAAAACGATATCGTTTGAACGATCCAAAAAGCGTGACGTTCAACGATATAGTTTCAGATATCTGAGCATGTAAAGCGGCCCTAAGTGGCATGGCACAGTGATCCTTCCATACCTCATATATTTGTAGGATCCTCTGATTAGCAGTTATCTCCATGTACTGTGTTGTCTGCCCAGGCACCAAGTTCTGCATTCATAGTTTAGTCTTGTACAGGGCAATCTTTGGGTCTTCCCAGCTCCCCACATATATCCCAGATCCTTCTGATTGCTCTGAGATGTCTCTCTAAATCTAATTACCACCTGTGTTTTGTAGCTGGAAAGTGCATTGACACGGAAGGCAAACGCTAACTGTGAGCCACAGGCTGCATTATTATGTTTTGGAAAAAAAAATCTGTCTATAAACCTCAATGTTTTCTTTTAAGGCATGTTGTGCTGGTATGTTCATGTATACTGTATATTTGTGTTACGTACATGTGTGCGATTCAACTTGTCAATATTAAATCTAGACAGGAGAGATAAAAGGGTTAAAAGCCACGCTGCCGTTTTCAAAGAAGGATGATACCGATTCTTGGTAAAGTGACTTTATTAAACGTGTTTCAGAGTTGATAATTCATCATCAGGATATCCACAATTATTGAATTGAGATTATCCTGATGGAGTATCAACTCTGAAATGTGTTTGAATAAAGTCACTTTCCCAAGAATCAACATCATCCTTCTTTGAAAACGTCAGCGTGGCTTTTAACCCTTTCTTCTCTCCTGCCTGCATTTTTGCTATGTCTGGGGCTCTACAGCTGTTAAGATTTGTTCTTACAATACAGTGGTTGTGTCTCTCACAACCCACTCAGGTGTGCAGATGTTTGCTTTTGGGCTTTTTTCACTAACTTCGCAGATAGAGATCTATATCTATCTATCTTTGTGTGTAATATATCTTATCAGAGAAATTTAGTTCTTTCGCTGCCAGAATTGATCAGTCATTATCAACGTTTTCAATTCTGAGATAAAATCTGTTCTCAATGAAGACTTTCCCATCACTGAGATAGGAGATGGCAGTTACTGATGAGCTTTTATGATGACTGAGGAGAGAGAGAGGAGCCAAGGCAGGAGCTGTAGGCAGAGCTCTGCCTCTCCTCCCTCTATCTACATACAATCACATCACTAATAACTGCCATCTCCTATCTCAGTAATGGGAAAGTCTTCACTGAATACAGATTTTACCTCAGAATTGAGAATTTTTATAATGACCAATTCTGATAGAGAAATAAGCAAAATTCTCTAAGGGTACCTTCTCACGCCACAACCGCGGGAGACATTTTTGGAGGCGATATTTCTCGCTGGAATTATGCTGCAAATTGCCTCCTTATTGCGGCGTGTATTTCCGGAATTTGGCGGCGATAAGACAAATGTCGCTGGTTTAGATTTTAGAGCACCGCCAAATTTCCGCAAATACACGCCGCAATAAGGAGGCAATTTGGTGGCGATAATTCCAGCGAGAAATATTGCCTCCAAAATAAAACTCCTGCGGTTGTAGGGTGTAAAAGTACCCTTAGATATATTACAAAGTTGCTTATTTTCATATGCACTATTGATTTATGAAACAAAAATTAAAACGATGGTTACACTTAAACTGTTCTGTGACGTGGTCATGTTACATTATAATCTAACCTATGGAATCTGACTACTTGCTGTACGTCATGTTTCTCTACTACCAGTATTGTTGCTAAGGGAAACACTGATGGTATCAGTAGTGCTTATGGTTGCTGCATTTGTGAAGCCTAGGTATATCATTATTAATGTATATAGTGCATTAATACTGTCGGTTGCTGTAATTATGTGTGAATGTGTATATAAACTAGGGTGGAAATTCGGTGAACACAAAGTCCAATTCGGGACTGGACGAGACCTGAACTTGAGTGTGAACCCCAAACACTGACTTTGAGGTTATGAAATGGTGGCTGGGCGACTGTAAAAAGAAGCAAAGCCGTGATTAAAAATCTGTCATACTTACCAGAGTCCGCAAGCTTGTACTTCCAGGACCACTTATTAACTTCCTGATTTTTTTTATTTTTTTTTTTCACTGCACGGGCCATGCTAGAATGTATGGGCCACTTCCAGGTTACTGCACTGGTTCCAACAGCCAATTGCAGATGCCCACTCTCTGTGACAGCTGCTATGATTGGATGTTGCGCCCCTTACCCATTGAGTCAGTGTCTGTGATTGCTTGCCGTAGGCAATGAACCTGATGTCATAGTAGTGTAAAAATAAATACTTTAAAAAAAAAAAATAAAAATACTTGGAGCTTCACTGTATTTTTGATTCTCAGCACAGATAAAGTGGACAGCTGCCACCCGAGCTGCCTGGCTTTACCTTAGTTGGCAATCAAAAATACATGGAAGCCCATTATTTCTTTTCAATTATTTTAAATAAATAATAAAAAAAAAAAAAAGGATAAGCTTTGCCCTATTTTTGATTGCCAGGCAAGGTATAAACCAGGCAGCTGGGGGCTAGTATTCTCAGCATGCTGAGGTCCATAGTTATCCAGCGACCCCAGACCATGTCGCGTTCCTGGTGCGGAGGAGAGTGTGTGATTTGTGCGCGGGCATCCGCCTGCGTACAAATCACATATTGCAGTGAAAGGAGCGCACGGTCTTGCGCAGACTGCGCAGCACCGTGCGTTCTCATTCTAAACATAGGGGCTGCGTTCAGCTTGCGGATCTCCTCCGCAGGACGCTGCGGAGGGTCCGCAAGTCTGAAGCCAGCCTTAGCTGCTAGAAAGACAACTTGAGGATGACACATTTCAAAGCTTTGCCTTTTAACTTATAGTAACATATTAAATTAAAAATCCCTCTGCTCTTAAAAATGGAGAAGATTTTAATGAGCAAAGTTGGAAGTATTCTTGTTTTAACAAGCACTTAATTTACCTATTTAAGAAGATAAGTAAAATACTTCAAGAACAAAAGGATGGAATATGTTGCAGTTCAACTATCCGATCCTTTTATCTTTCTTGACTTCTAGCATTAGGTGAGAGTCATGTTTGTTTTTGTTCATCTTTTGTTTTGTTTTTCTTTTATTTCTACCTTTTTTCCTGTTTGCATAGCGACGCTGCAAGCAGACATGCAAGGTCAAAACAAGCAAATGGAAGTGTGTAGTGACAGTACTAACCTACCTTTTCACAATGGACATCTGAAGCCAGGTGGGTTTAGCTTTACTGATGCCATGTCTTGCTTGTAAATACCTTTAGACAATCTTTTACTTTTATAATTTTACAACCTGGTAATACAGTAGTGTGGATAAAACAGGTGACTAATCTGGTTGGACTTTCCAGGCTATTTGTGACATTCTATGGAACAAATCCAAGATGGTGTTTTTTTTTTCCCTTTATGCATGTATTTTTGGGTAAAAATTATTTTTTACAATTGACTTATTAATTATTTCGCACAATGTACCCTTCTATAGCCTCTGTTTTGCATTGTCTATTGTTGGCTACTAAATAGGATGTAATATGTATAAATAAAAAAAAACTTAAGGATGTATTTAATTTTAATTACAAGACTTATTGTGTGAGTGTGGATTTTAGCAGGGGCATGGTCATCCTCGACCCATCAAATTTACTATAATGTACGAAAGAAAGTGTAAATTTAAGCAGAAATCTACTCCAGTGTAAAGGTAACCTAATATTATCAACTCAGCGATTGAAGGGAATCTGTCAGTAGATCAACTCTCCTAAGCTGTGCATTAATATCTGCAATCTAATGTATTATTCCCTGAGAAATCCACATTTTTAATACGTAAATGATCTAAATGCCAGACTCTGATCTCCTGGAGAACCTACCCTTACAGCTTATTTTACATGGAAGATGGCGTTACCAGTGTGAGACATGAAGAGCGGTCTTTCAGTCATTACAAGCTTTAGGAATAATAGAAAGACAAAGTAAAAATGTACCTGAGGGATCCACTCTATGTAAATTACACAAAAACAATTAAAGTCTTTTATTCCTCCATATAGCAATGACAACAGCAACGTTTCGACCTGTGTGGATTTTTTTGAAGCTTTTGAAAGCTAGTCGTTATTATAAGGAGGAATAAAGGACTTTTGTGTGAAATTCTTGATGAGTGCTGTCTTCGTTTGATGTTGCCAGTCATTATGTGTCTCGCATGGTTTATGCCCTCTTTTTGTGACTTTGTGATTGGTGAATAACTAATGTCAACTTGAAAACTGTGTTTGCAATACGCTAATTAGTGGTTGATTATCAGAGGCTGATGCTGCTCATTTCTCTCTCCTCCTCATATTATCCCCAGTGGGTGTGCGTTAATGATTTGCAAGAGTAACGTCTAGTGTGCAGTGCAGTGAGGCCGGTGAGCAGATTTTAAAGAGATAGAACAAACACTAACTTTCTATTCTCCCTGTATTGAATCTGTCATCTGAACTGTGCTGGTGCTGTTTGGGAGGAGTGGTAGTAGAAGCAGTGATTGTGTGACTTAGATTGGTTTACATTCCTCTATCTCTCCCTTTTCTTCTCCCTTTCCCTCTTCCTCTTCTCCCTCTTTCTTCTTCACTACTTCTCCTCTTTCCTCCTTCTCCCTCTTCTCCCTCTTCACCTGCGGCAAAGAAGGAGATCAGCGGCAGCTGCCGGGATCTTTGCCGCTTATCTCAGCCTTCCAGCCAGTGTCGCTTATTGGGTGGCCGGCCAGCCTGCCTCACTGTCCTTTTAATGTGAATGCATGCGGACAATCTCTGCTGCGTTCACATGAAAATGTTTGCGTTCGGAACTGCGCCTGGGCTCCATACACTGCAGTGCCGAACACAAATGTGAAACCAGCCTTAGACTGCAAATCACAGCTTTGGCACCGCTCACCTCCTGACACTTCCCTCCTGTGTCCCTTCCTGATATAGCTGAACTTCTGCCATTCTCCATACACAGCACCCTGTCAGGATTGAGCTGTTATAGCCAATCACCATGCTCTGCAGCTCTGTAATCCCACCTACACTTCCTGCTCCACCCAATTTGATTAAATGTCCAGCCCGACTATTAAATTATTTTAACGTTGAATCTGTCAGTCATATCATTCTAATATTTGTTCCTTTTCTGCCTTTTTCTGACCTCCTCCCAGCTGATTTATGACCACATGATAGTTTAGGTCAACGTTTAGGTCTGTGGTCCTACATCTGCACATGGGAGCTCAGAAAGACATACCGTAAATTTCAGACCATAAGACGCACCCAGGTTTTAAAGGGGAAAATAGAGGAAAAAAAAGATTTTAAATAAAAAAATGTGGTAAAAGCTATGAGTGAAGATAGCGCCATGGGACCTGAGTGGTGTCAGTAAAGTGCTGTCTAAAAATGCGTAGTGAGTATAAGAACCAGGGCTTAGCTGGTTTTCACACTGGCAAATTTTCAATCCGTGTCCATCCGTTTTAAAACGGACACAGATCCTTATGGCCTCCCATGTTCTCCTATGGGCACGGATTGGTCCTATATGGCCATCAGTGTGTCAGTTTTGTCACTGATCAGTTTTTGTCATTTTGTTCATGCACCCAGAACCGGAAACTACTCCGATTTTGGGCTGCCTTGAAAAAAGCGACACAAATGGACAGACACAGATCTGTATCTTGCTATCAAATTATGGAGATCTATGGAGGACGGATCCATGAAAAAAACGGATCCCTAAAACGTATTCATTTTGCTGTACTGAGCATGCTCAGAAGCGAGGTACAGCTCCTCCCACCTCTATCTCTGGCAACTCATGAGGGATCCGTTATTAAAACTTCCGTGGACATCGGTTGGCATCTGATTGCAGAGATCCATGCCTGTCCATGTGGTTCCATGAAATTCAAGGATCCACACGGAGTTGCACATTTGCCAATGTGAAAGCACTCCAGTGCTGAAGAGAAAACACTGGAGTGCCTGTTTAAAATCTCTTAAGTCAATTCATAACAAGGTAATTCCATTCTTGTCCTGCAGATCCTATGGCATAGCCTGATAGTTCTGTTCACACACAGGAGTGGTAAAATGCTTGTATGTACAGTACTTTACTTCAGCACTAACAATTCATTCTAAGATATTATGACTCCATTAACTGCAGTCACTTTGTCCTTTCAGCCATGATATAGCACTTTGTCTCACATAAGGGTCCTGTCGTGAGGTAATGAAGAGGCGGCTGGAGCATCACATGTAATGATGGAGGTCTGGGCGTCATGTGATATCCAGCTTCGCCGTCATCCATTACCTCATCGCGGACCTGTATGTGAGACAAGTGCATATCATGGCTTTCAGGATCAGATTGACTGCATGCTAATGGGAGTTGCATCATGTTACTCCAGAGACTGCTGTGCCTGGCCTTGTCTTTCTGAGCCTGGCATATCTGCATGCTCGCCCACCGCCAGCAGACACAAGAATCTCCCAACACTGCTGGATCCAGCGCTGGGGAAACCATGTGGTCCCGTACTTGAAGTGGAGGAATATTCATTAGCTGCTCACTGCTTGGCACTGACAGGTGGGCGGGGAAGCGGCTAATGAGTATTCCTTAATTTTAAGTATCGGACCACGTGGTCTCCCCAGCTTTGGATTCCAGCAGTGGTGACATTTTCCTGCCTCCCCATGCTCCCACTCCGCGGCTACCCCCTCCCACAGCCAGCCAAAGTATATTCGGACCAGAAGATGTACCCCACTCTTTCCACCAGAATTTGGAGGGAAAAAAATCTTGTGGTCCAAGTAATACTGTATCTACAGTTAAAGCCAGAAGTATTTGGGCAGTGATCAAATCTTCAGGGCTCTGCTTGCTACTATTATTTTATTTAAAATGAAACAACAGATACAATTGAGGTGTAGATTTTAAGGTTTAATAAAGGGATTAAAAAATAATCATCCTGGGAAACGTACAGGAATTTCAACCATTTTTCTGGAAAGCCTCCTCCTGTCAGGCGCTCAAAAGTAATAGGACAATTTTTACTTTTCCATAAATAAAATGCTCATCTTTAATACTTTGTATAGAATCCTCTGCAGGCAATGACTGCTGGAGGTCATAGATGTCACCTTTGTGATGCTTTGCCAGGCAGTTACTGCAGCTTATTTCAGTTATTTCTTCTTTGTTCATGGAAAAACGCTTTAAGGCCAAATGTAAATGCAGGAAGATCCACAAAGTTAATTATAAAGTGCATTTTAATCCACAGATTTTAGAATAATAAGAATAACTTTCACAATTGGATGTGTTTAAAAAAAAATAATCCTGTGCTGAGATAATCTTATAAATATGCCTTGTAAATATACTGTGTAATGACTGTGTCTGACCATGTAGAGACATGGTCTGATCATACTACAGCTCCTGACCAGGGGAAGATGTAAAAGAGTATAAAGATATTACAGAATGGGATCACAAATCATTCTTTCTTTGAGGTAAAACATTTTTTACAAACAGTAAGAAAAGAAGATCCAGCTTCCAAGTTCTGTAAAAGCCAGACATTTTAATGCATATTATTAAAAATCCAAGCATTACAAAAATCAGAGGTAAAGGTTAGCCCTCGTGTTCAATAACAAGCAAATATGTTTAGGATAAAATTCCTTGTTCACTGCTCACTGTTCAGGATTTTTATCTGAAACATGTTTGCTGATTTTTGTAATGTGTGCTTGGATTTTTAATAACATGGATTAAAATGTCTGGCTTTTATGGCACATGGAAGCTGGATCTTCTTTTCTTAAGCGGCCGTCACACGCTACGATAAATGGCTAGATATGGTTTAAGCGATCTGCGTTTTGATCGCTTAAGCGATATCGTTTTGGCATCGTTGCATGTGAGCTCCGGAGCTCAGATCTAGCGATGAACGATTTAACGATATGCTTCATCGTGGTGTATAACACCACGATGAACGATCTCCCAGCGGCAGAGCCTATGCTGGGAGATGGTAACTATGGTACACGTCGGGTTACTAAGCGACGCGCGGCGCCTAGTAACCCGATGTGTACCATAGTAACCAGCGATCTCGCTGGTCCACATCGCTGGTGAGTCTGTCTGTGTGACATCTCACCAGCGATGTGAGCGATATTGTAAGCGATTGCGCGTGCACGTGATCGCTTACAATATCGCTAGCGATGTCGACATGTGTGACGGCCGCTTTACACAGATCTGCACAGATGAGTTCCTTGGGAAAACCTCTTTTGTAATGTGGAAGGGCTCATTGATGGGTCGATATTGATTTTCACTATTGCCACAGCCAATAGATGACACTGAAGTTCTACTTCTCTTCCCCTCTGAAGTGGATATTTGCATTGTTATGTAAATGCACACATTTTTGTTGTCTAATGTAGGATTAACCATTTTTGTTTCAATTTCTACTTTCAGAAAAAGGTGCAGTTCCAAAAAAGAAAGACCCTGCCTCTGTTACCAGCAACTCTGTCCCACGGGCTAAGGCCACTCCCAAAGCTATGTCCCCTGGTATATCCAATGCTCCTAGGATACCCAATTGTACCACTTCTTCCTCTTTTAATAAGCAAATTGGTTCAAATCCTTCAGCTCCAAGGGTATGCCAAAGGCCAGCCTGAATGTCTCTTATGTCATGTTGTGGTGTTTGTTGGTGTTTTCTATATTGTAGTTTTGCATATTGTGAAATGGTATTCATCATACAGCACTGTCCATCATATTTGTCAATTTCATTTTATGACATTAAATGCCTATGGCAAGCATATAATAATGTTTGACCCTGAAATGTGCAGCCACACTATTTTAGCTCTTGCATCTCTGACCACCTTTACACTATACAGTGCATAATCAGTATCTCACTGAACACAAGAAGAGTTTGGAAAGTTTTTAGAAGACTGTGTTTCGTAGAACTTTTTTTTTTTTTAATAACCCATAACATGAAAGAAGGGTTGAAGGTGAACTCAGTGGAGATTTAAAAAAAATAAATAAAAAATACTGTGCTATAAAAATGAGATTCTTAGTGGTGTTCATTTTCTCTGATAATCAAATTTTCATTACAAATTTTGAGTTTTACTCAAATTAAATTATGCAAAAATTAATCAATGGCTACTACATTTAGTACTTTTTTTTTTTTTTTTATTACTGCCATGATTTTAAAAGATGGCACAAGCTGTACATCTGTAGATTCCTGATACGATCAATGAAATGTAGCTCCCTTACACCAGCAGTGCTCATGCAGCCCCACGTAAGGGCACTGCCACCTCAATGTTTCACTGTAGGCAGCAGGACTAATCCGCGGAATGGGTGCTTCTCAAGAAGATTACTGGCAAGGGTTCTTCAGCGAAGGATAATTTGTTTATACATTTCAAGGATGGTCCATCCTCTTCATCAGGCATATATACATATTAAAACGCATGACTTTTTATTGGCCCCTAATAACATCATAATTAGCATTAAAAAAATAGACTAAGGCCTCTTTCACATCAGCGTTTTTTGCTGATCGCGGCAGTTGCGGTGAAAAAACTGCAACTGCTGCGATTACCGCATAATGGCCGCGATCGCGGCACACTTGCGGCAAGCCCCATACGGTGTCTATGGGGCTTGCGGTAAGTGTTCGGCAAGTGCGGTTTCGGCACTTGCGGCAGGTGCAGCCGCGAAAAAAACGCGATGTAAAAGGGGCCTAAAAGGCATAAAAATTAACCATTAGTATTACACAAAGGATTAAATCTGGTTCTCCACACATACATTTTTGTGTTGTAAACTATATACAATATACCTTTAAAGGGAACATGACCCCACAAATTGCCCTCCCCCCCCCCCCGCATCTTTAGACCTGTCCCTGCTCCCTCTCTTATCATTTCTAGCCATCCCTTTTGCAGAAAAATTCGATTTTGTAAAGTAGAGAAGAGGTTATATTCACCTCGTCCTGTGTGAGTTCTCTGTTTCTGAATTAGTCTCAATGGCGGGGCCTGTCTGCTGCTCCCTTGTCATTATGCACGCCCCTCTCAGCTTGCTGCAGTGCTGAGAGCCTGGCCGCGTCACGAAAGGGGGCGGGGCTAACGGCATGACGCGATTTAGCCATGCCCCTTTCATTACGCGGCCAGGCTCTTAGCAACCGAAGAGGGTTTTTTTTTAATATGTTACTCATCCTTTGTAATTACCTGTTGGAATGTAGCTGTAAACTTCAAGATGTTGGTCAAACCATCCAAGCTATCTACAACTGAATGTACAAACTGTAGACCCAACATTAGGAATGAGGTATTAAACCAAAACCTGTCCAAGCATTTTTCATATATCACTAACAAGCCCCCCCCCCCCCCCCTGTAAATTTATACAATAATTTTTTTTTCCTTTTTAACAAATACCAGGCAATTGTACAGACCAATTCCACAGATTAATGGGGAATATTTTTGGATTTTAAAGATTGACAACACTTATCCCTGAGTCTCAATGAGACTTGAACATACACGTAAACGACATGTTGTATATTGTTGATAATATGATGCATGTGTGAATATGTGCAGAAATAGTTTGTAATACTAATGGTTGATTACTATATAATGCTAACACACGGAGATTGCCAACACTTTCACCATTAGTGTGTATGGAGTGCACAACTATCTGAGGTGGGTGCAACAGCCTTTCTGTCCTCATATTTCTCTCACATTACTGTCGCACACATGGAGTACTTTATTCCTTTTGCCTGACTCTAGGCACCAAGCATTTTTCTAAAGTCCCTTTCCACATGTGGGGCTGCATGGGTTCTTCTGGTGTTGGGGAGCTACATTTCATAGATGGTGTCATGAATTCACAGATGTACTGATCTATAGTGAACGAGAAGGTGCCACCATCACTCTGCCTTCAGTAGCCGTGCACTTTTCCAACATGACAATGATTCAAAGCATACATCTGTTACGTTTCTAAAGAACAGGGTGAAAATGTTTCAGTGGACAAGTATGTCTCCTGATCTGAACCCAAGTGAAACACCAATGAGGAACTCTGGAGAGACAAGTTCAGCATCACTCTAGTGAGAGGTCGATCCTGAGGAATTGAAAAACAAATAGTTAATTCCATGCTTAGAAGAGTTGGTGCTGTCCTTAAAAATTCTGGAGGCCATACCAAATACTAAATAAAGTAGATTTCATGTGGGATGTATTTATTTCTGCATCAATTAATTTGTGTATAAGAGAGATTTTGTATTAAAAAATCCTTTTTGACCTTTCAAGTTATGAGTTAAATGTTATGAAATTCACATACTTTTTAGAATTTGTTCTTGTATTCTGTGAGATACTGATTAAAATCATATTAATCAAAGTAGATGTACTAATTTGTGATGAGCACTAATATATATTATTTATATCTATTTTTTTTACTCTAATTTAAGGGCGCTGCTGTAAAACACAGTAGACCGAACAGTAAACCAACAACACCCACTACAGGTCTCAGAAAAAAAGATATGAAAAATTTAAAAAATGTGGACAGCACTCTAGCAAACTTGATTTTGAATGAAGTTGTAGACAGGTAAGACATGTGCTTTTATAACTATACATGAGCTGAATGAACTTCATGTACAGTCCTCCATACACGTTGGCCACATCCTCTATTTTTGATGGGTTTGGTCTAATATCTATGGGGGCACCAGCCAACTAGATGTTGGGATATTGTCGACCTGACATGTCAAATTTCAGACTGCTTTGTTCCTCTAGTGATATGCCACTGGCATAGATATTCGTTTATAGCTTTCTCATAGAGCGCTCCAATGTATGGGTGAGAAGGTGATCATCTGCCAACAGCCATCTACTCTATATGGGGGGCCTCAAGTGCTCATTACACACCTTGGAGCCAATTGCTGTATTAAGCTGGAACCAAATTAGTTGTGGTACCATTGTGAGATTTGTACTACTGCTATATGAATGTATTGCTTTGCCTTGTTGCTCGCACTCTTGCTTGAAATTGTAGGATGTAGAATCTACAGGCTCTCCAATTGAGTCTCATTGTAGTGCTCGGACCTCTTGTGGACTCAGCATGTTAGTTTGTACAGAAACGGATGGCCATTAAGGACCAATCCATGCCTATAGGGATACTTTGGAGGCCAAAACAGATCCCTGGCTATGCGTTTCAAAACGGATACACATATGTTTCATTTCATACATCTATGCATGAATATAATCATAGCTTGCATGAAATATAATGCTCACATTAAGGCCTCTTTCACACAGTATTTTTGCATCAGTGTTTGTATGCCAAACAAAAGTAGTCAAACTTTCAGAGAAAAAGTATAATTGAAAGATTGACACCTGTTCTGTGTTTTAGAGACAATCCTGGTTTTGGCATTCAAACACTCATCAAAATACTGATGTGTGAATAAGGCCTAACATTGTAAACCTGTGCAACTTTTAGCTCTGTCTCAGGACCTCTTTTTAATGAAACTGTTGTAAAAAGCAAATCGCAGCCTCTATTGACCAACTTTTTTGGTCTAGTTAAGTTACAACTAGCCATTCAAATGAATGTTTGTTCATATAATATATGACAGGCTAAGTGCTGGCAGAGTCTATATGGTCTAACAGCAGAAATTTTTCGGTTGCGCCACACTGTTTGCTAAAGGCAGATTAAATTCTCCGTTACACTGATTCCTCACTCACCTTAACTGGTTGTGCCGTCTCTGCACACCAGATTGTAGGCTCAGTGGTGAGGAAGGGATCCGAGACCTTTGCTCGCCGGTTCTGGTTCCAAACTATTGTCCAGCTCCAACTCGCTTCTCCGGTCCCGTGATCAATCACGTCTGTTTTACAGCCAGGTTTTTGTGTGCAGAGATGCTCTCTTCCACCACACTCCCAATAGGTGTCCTTGTGTAGCCTCATATTCTAAATACCACCATTTCTGTATTGTTCCTTATATGGTCTAACAGGACATCATTGATTATTATGTAACACTTTTAGAGTATAGTAAAAGTTTTAAAAAATCACAGCAACACTTTGAAACCTAGCCTTTTTGTAAATCCTTGGGTCACAACAAATCTAACCCCATATCATGGGGTTATTATAGGGCTAGTCTAGCCAAGATCATGTACTCCCATTCCTTGTCTGTGTTGGCGCTCAGTATACGCTGATCATACATTGGAGGTAGGTGGTTCAGACATCTTTGATCTCCTCTATTTAGCAGTGCACCTCTCCTCTGCTTTCTTGCTTCCTGCTTGCTGGAGTAGTGCAATGCTTAGAGACGGCAGTTTGGACCAGTGGCATGAGGCTGCTGCTGGACCAAGTGTGTGTGCTTCTTGCCTAGAGAGTCTGTCACTTTTGAGACTGTAGCGGTGTCCATTAAGCTAGCCAATAAGCAGTTCACAATAGTACACTGGATCTCCTCATTCCTTTCCAACCGCATATTTAGTGTGTCCTCATTCTTTCCTCCCTCTTTTGGTGTCCCTCAAGTCTCTGTCCTGGGACACCTGTCGCATATTGAGAACACCCCTCGGTGTCTGCTGTATACCGAGAATAACCCCATAACACCCCTTAAGACTGAAAATGTGTATGCTTATTTTTGTCCCTTACATGTATGTGTGTTAATTAGATTTTTGTCAACATATAACAATGCCATTTTCTCCTTTATTTAGTGGGCCGTCTGTCAAATTTGCTGATGTTGCAGGACAAGACCTTGCCAAACAAGCCCTGCAAGAAATTGTTATACTGCCCTCCATTCGCCCAGAGGTATAAATATGTATACACATTACAGAGCTACAAATAATTACTGATCAAAAACCAAAGGAAAACTTGCTCAGGCAGCACGTATTGGCCCAGAGTATATCTATTAGCCTGTTAGTGCTGTTCACACTGAGCGCCTATGCATCCAGCAACCTTCTGTCATTAAAATGTGTCAAAGTCCTAATTTATAACCCTAAAATAGGCTGTGATGTTAAGTCTAATTTCTCCTACAAATTCATGAACTTTTAGTTGGGGTTGTGTTCTTCCATACTCCATCCAAGCAATGCTATCATAGTGACACTGCATTTGAAACTCAATGGTTGAAGGGGTCTTTCCACGAACAAAGTTAATTTTATATATTTTTTTTAATCAAAAGATATTGTAACAATGAGTTTGAGTATTGATTGTGTTTAAAAAAAAAAAAATGTTCATGTGCCGAGATAATCTTAGTACATGGGGACATATATGTGTAATGGATGTGTCTGACCCTACAAGGACATGATGGTCTTGATCATACCACATCTCATTGGCCAAGGATGACATAAGAGTTTACAGACTTACAGTACAAGGTCACAGCTGATTCTTTTCTCCTTCGCCTAATTGGGGACACAGGACGATGGGTTATGCTATTCTGCCACTACGAGGCGATACTAGGCAAATGAAAAAGAGAAGCACAGTGCCTCCTCCCAGCAGTATATAACCCCCTGACTGGCACAGTTCAGCCAGTTTTTTGCTTAGTGTCTTAGTGTCTTGCCTCCTGTTTGTTATTTTCTCTCATAAACGGCCTCTTCTTGCTTCCCAGACCCCACAGTTGGGACACTGGGTTGTAGCCTATGCATGGACCACTGCAGCATCCCTCCCCAGACCCCATAGTTGGGACTCTGGGTTGCAGGTTGATGGCTGGCTCACTGCAGCATCCCTCCCCGGACCCCACAGTTGGGACTCTGGGATGTAGGAGATCTCCCTTGGGCCCTGGATCCTGCAACATGTGGAAGGAAGAGGACATCATAATGCCCTGAGATGGATGGTCCACGCTCCCCTGCCCTTTATGGGGCTCAGGATGAGGGCCATCATAAGGTACTGTGCTGCGCTTGCTGCCCGGGTCCCCCTGTAGTTCCCTGTGCCCGCAGCTCACCGTCTGGTGTGCTCTGTGCCGGACCCGTCTCGGCCGGCGGCCTGCTGAATTAATTTAGGCCCCGGTTTCGGGCCCACATATTGCGGTCTGCCTTTTTCCCCGCCCCCGGTGGTGACACGATCTGGCCGAGAATGCCCCCGGTGAGCTTCTCTGCATTGCATTCCACCCTGGTCTAGGCATCACTGGGGGGGGTATGGCCTAGCTGTTTCCCGCTTCAGGCATCATTCTGGCTCTACTTTACTGCTCTGGGCGCCATTTTCAGCGGTGAGGGATCCTCAGTGTGGGCACAGCCTGGGCTCTGCAGGGGGACACAGAATCTGGGCCAGTGCTGCAGGTTGCAGCCATTCTCAGGTGACAAGGCTCAGCAGCGATTTCTATTTCTGCTGCAGCCTTACTCTATCTGATGGTACCTTACAGCAGTGTGTACTTCTACTGTGTGTAGCAGGGGAAATTTTGCCATTATGTAAGGCAATAAGCGCGAGAGAGCACCGAAGGTCTTTACTGTGTATTATGCCTGTTGCACTGCATGCAAGACTGTTCTGCCAAGCGGTTGTACTACTCCGCTCTGCCAGGCCTGTGCCTCTGTTTTTCACCCAACCCGGTGCCTCTGCCTCGGTGCAAGCCCCCATTAGTGAGGATACGTCCTCTAGTGGCCCTGCTACCCCCAAATCTACCTCCCAGGACGATCTTTGCGGTCATGAGGAGACATGCTTTTGGGGACGAACTCGTTCCCTCCCTCTCTTCCATGATTCTGGCTGGAAGAGGCTTCACAGGAGCACATCCTCGGCTGCATCACAAGGCTCTTGTACCTCACCCACAAGGAGCTTGTCTCATGACTCGCTCACGTCTGGTGAGCTCCGTGATAATGATTCGGATCCGGACCAGGGGCCTTCTTTGTTTCGACCTCTTCTGAAACTCTCGCCATGGTGGACGGCCTGGTCTCAGCCGTTAATCAGGCCCTGTCAGTGGCTGACCCTGCTCCGGTCGCCCTCAGACTACGTGGTATCATTCAAGAGACCTCAAAAAAAAAAAAAGTTCTTCTCAGTCCATCCTGAGCTTCAGGAGGTTCTGCAGAGACAGTGGGCCCAGCCTGATAAACGTTTTTGCTAATCGTAAGGCGATCAAGGCCCGCTACTCTTTCCTGCCAGCGGTCTCCCAAGCATGGGCAGACTCTCCGCAGGTGGACCCTCCGGTGTCCCGTTTGGCATCAAAGACTCTGCTTTCTCTCCCTGATGGCACATCTATTAATGACGCCACGGACATCAACTCTATCCCCTTCCTTCGCCTCCATGTGGGTGGCTAAGGTCCTTCTTACATGGGCAGGTGATTTGCACTCTGCCTTACGTCACCGGGACTCAGATCCAGAATTCTTGGATCTGGCCGCTCAGATTTCTGTAGTGGGGGACTTCTTGGTTCACACCTCTATGGATGCCGCCAATTGCACTGCGGTGGCAGCTTCGAACTCCATTGCGATTCGCCGGATCCTCTGGCTTCGAGAGGGGAAGGCCGTTTCAGCCTTAAGGAAGTCTCTCACCAGCATGCCCTATTTAGGCGAGCGCCTCTTTGGGGAAAAGGCTTGATAAGCTAATCTCGGACGCTACGGAAGGAAAGAGTTCTTCCCTCCCTCAGCAGAAACCAAGTTTACCAAGGGTCAACAGACAAGGTTTCGGTCCTTTCGGACCTCGTTTGGGTGGTCTGCTTCCCGCCCGTCACAGCGTCCCGTGCGCCCCGCACAGGCAGGGGTTCGCAAGCTTCCAACAAGTAGAGTTCCAGCTGGCAGCCCCGCAACCGACAGGCAAGTCGAAGGATCCAGGTCTCAGAGGTTCTCCTCTTCCTGATTCGGTTCCTCCGGAGGACACCTCCCAAGTTGGCGGCCGACTTCTCAATTTGAGCACGTCTGGTTCACTGTTACAGACAACAAGGGGAAACCTCCGGGAATGCCGACAAAGGTGCGCGCCTTTGTTTCAGGCCATCGACTCCCTCCGGCGAGCGGGAGTTGTAGTTCCTGTACCTCAGGACGAGCGGTTCCAGGGATTCTATTCAAATCTGTTTATCGTGCCCAAGAAGGATGGGTCTGCCCGCCCCATTCTGGATTTGAAACGTCTCAGCAAGTTTGTTCGCTTTCCTATGCTTTGCGGTCCTAAAGGACCATTACCAGTTTGTCGTCCTTTCTTTCGGAATGGCGACTGCCCCGCGAGTTTTCACCAAGGTCATGATGGCTGTCATGATCTGTGAAAGTGGGAAAATGAGCAATAGGGTCTGATCTCCAGATAAAGAGATGGATGAATGGTGTGAGTGAAACTGCTCACCTGGTATGGTTGTGGTCACCCACAACCAGTATGTTAGCCAGAAATCGATGTAGTTGCCTGAAAACGGCTGTCATGACCATCCTGCATGCACGGGGAGTTTCTGTTCTCCCCTAGCTGGACGACCTGTTGATCTAGGGTCAGTCTTTCGGGGACTGCGAGGACAATGTTTGCTTCACGATAGACACACTCATGCGCCTAGGGTGGCTTCTAAACCTTCCAAAATCTTTCCGAACCGCAAGCTCGCATTCCTGGGGATGGTTCTGGACATGTCTTGGGGACTTATGCTTCTCCCCCAGGACAAGGTTCAGTCTCTGCGCTGTGCAGTTCAGATGCTTCTTTGGCCTCTCCCGCATTTCTTCCTGTTTGCAATGGGAGTCTTGGGAAAGATGGTGGCGGCAATGGAGGCAGTACCATTTGCCCAGCAGCATTTCAAGCCACTTCAGCTGGTCCTCCTATTGGCTTGGACTCACAGACCGTTCACCCTTCACTGGACATTCTGTCTGTTGGCTGCAACGAGGAACTCTCTCTGATGGCGGCTGATCCCGTCATCTCTCTCTCGGGGGAGATCTTTCTTGCCGCCCACTGGGACGTGCTGACCACCGATGCCAGCCTCCGCGGCTGGGGAGCGGTGTATTTTCACCATCACACAGCCTTGAGTTGGTGGATCCCAATGGAGTCTTCTCTGCCCATAAATCTCCTGGAGATTCGGGCCATTTACTTGACGTTGGAAAGTTTTCATCGTCTCCTGGCGGGCCATCGCATCCGCATTGTCGGACAATGCCACGCCTGTGCCACACTTCAACTATCAGGGCGGACCCGCAGCAGGTCAGCTATGCAGGAGGTGGAACCGATCCTCCGCTGGACCGAGTCCTCCGGGACTGTCCTCTCGGCGGTTCACGTCCCGGGGATCGACAATTGGGCAGCGAACTTTCTCAGCCATCAGGGCCTTGCCTCGGGAGAATGGGTTCTCCATTCAGAAGTATTCCGTCAGATCTGCAGTCGCTTCGGGACTCCGGATGTGGATCTCATGGCGTCACAATTGAATGCGCAGGTTCCCAACTTCTTTGGCCGCTCCCGCGATCCATGAGCCCTGGGATCAGATGCTCTGGTCCAGAATTGGTCACAATTTAGTCTTCCTTACATCTTCTCATCGGAACTCTGGGGCCCTTCGCTTGATGGCATGGCCGTTGAGGCCCGAATTTTTCCTGGGGCGGGATTTTTGGAGGAGGTTGCGCGCACTATGGCCTGTGCGAGAGTACCTGCCTCCGCCCGGATTTACCTCAGGACTGGTGAGACTCTGGAGGCATTTCACCTCTGCAGTTTTCGTTTCCAGCAATCCTAGGTTTTCTTCAATCTGGGCTGGATAAGGGCCTTTTTTCTCTAGACTCTCTCAAGGGCCAAGTTTCTGCTCTGTCTGGGCTCTTTCAGAGCCGTTTGGTCACGAGACCCTAGGTTCGTACCTTTTTGACAGGATATCTCTCAGATTGTTCCGCCGTGTAGGAGGCCCTTGGAGGCCTGGGACTTGAATCTGGTGCTTCAGAAGCCACCCTTCGAACCTCTCAGGGAGGTTTCGCTCCGCCTGTTTTCTCAGAAGGTGGTTTTCCTTGTGGCGATCACCTCCATTCGGCGGGTATCGGACCTGGCGGCACTCTCCTCCAAGGCACCTTTCCTCAAGTTTCATCAGGATAAGGTGGTACTGCGCGTCCGGTACCGTCCTATCTTCCCAAAGTGGTTTTCTCTTTCCATTTGAACGAGAATACTTCTCACTCGTTCTTCTGTCCGGCTCTGGTGCACCGCATTGAAAAGGCTCTGCCACACCCTGGATCTGGTCCGTGCTCTCTGGAATTATGTCTCCAGGACAGCACCTTTTCATGAAGTCTGACTCCCTTCTTTGTCCTTCCAGAAGGGCACCGTAAAGGGATGGCAGTGTCCAAGACCACTCTTGCCAGGTGGATTAAGCTTATCATTCAAGAAGCTTGTTCCCTATGCAATCTGCCCATTCCGTCAGGGTTGCGCGCTCACTCCACTTGCGTGGTGGGTGCTTCCTGGGCTATTAAGCAGCAGGCTACGGCTGAGCAGGTGCAAGCCACCTGGTCCAGCCTTCAAACTTTTGCGAAACACTTTCGTGTTCATACTCAGGCCTCAGCAGATGCGAGTCTGGGTAGACGCAGCCTACAGGCAGCGACTGCTGGCCTGTAGACTGTGCATTTCAGGATGTGGATGTTTATTCCCACCCAGGGACTGATTTGGGACGTCCCATCGTCCTGTGTCCCATAATGAGGCGAAAGAGAAAAGGAGAATTTTGTGTACTCGCCGTATATTCCTTTTCTCTTAGCCTCTAATTGGGGGACACAGCACCCTCCCTGTGGCCCATTGGCCTTGCTGTGGTTGGTGTTCCCTTGTTTAAGTTCCTGGTTGCCTTATTGGCTTATGTAGTTTTCCTCCTACTGCTTTAGCACAAAACTGGCTGAACTGTGCCAGTCAGGGGGTTATATACTGCTGGGTGGAGCCACTGTGCTTCTCTTTTTCATTTGCCTAGTGTTGCCTCCTAGTGGCAAAATATCATAACCCATCCTTCTGTGTCCCCCAATTAGAGGCTAAGAGAAAAGGAATTTACGGTGAGTACACAAAATTCTCCTTTCTTTTTCGCTTCATTGGGAGACCCAGACATTGGGTGTATAGCTTCCGCCTCCGGAGGACACACAAAGTATTACACTTAAAACAAGAAGTGTAACTCCTCCCCTACTGCCTATACACCCCCTCTAGGAGAAATCCCATCAGTTCTTAGCTTTGTGTTGAAGGAGGCACACTCTGCACTCATGCACTCTCACTTAGTCTTACCCACTCTCCCTGGAGAGTGTCGGATGGAAGCAAAGAGGATTCTTATGGATCCCCAGCATGTCTCCTTCCTGACCCTCGGGCAGATGCGGTTGAGGTACCCTTGGGGAGCAACGGGCTGGAGCCCTCATCCTGTTTTCCTTCTCCATCCCCTCGGGGCTCTGGAGAAGTGGGATCGTTATGAGCTCCCAGAACTTCTGGAGCTCTGACTCCATCCACAGCCCCTTTGGATCCTGTCGGCTGGAGTTGTGGACCACAGGGCTCGGCCCCCTGTGACTTCATAAGGTACTCTGGGGGTTATGCTACGGCTGCAGCCCGGTCCAACCACCTGGGTGGTCTCTGGGCCCTGCTCATATAGGGGATTTACATGGTCTCCTGGCCCTTCTGCTCCTTTCAGCGCTTTGGGCTCTATACTGCGTGTGCAGCCCGACCCATACACTATGGGGGTCCTTGGTGGGCCTTCCCCGGTCCATGGCGGCCTGTCACTGCAGCGCCGCGGGTTACCCGGGGGCGCAGGGTACTACCGCGCTCGGGTGCTCACGAGCGCCGGCCGGCGGTCTAAATTTAGGCCCCGGCTTCATTACGGCCTTGTTTTTATCTATAAGCCTGGGCTCCACCAGGGGCGGGCCAGACCGCCTTGGGGGGCGGTCTTGGGGCTCGGCCGCTCCCAGCCATAGGCTCGCATCATGGCCTGGCTGGGAAGGAGGAGTAGCCCTCCAGATTCCCGCGCCGCTAGGCCAAGCCCCCTCACTCGGCTCCGGCGGCCATCTTATGTATGGGATTCAGACTTCTGGAGACATCTCCCAGCGTCTCTCCCTGCACTCTGCGGCTGTTAGCTGGAAGCGGGGAATCCGGAGGGCACACACACACTCCTTGTCAGCCTGGTAAGTCACCACAGGTCTCCTGTTGGTGCCTTCCTACCCCTATTTTCCCCCTCTAGTGTTTCCCTCTTGGAGGATTACTACTAAGGGCGACATGTCTTCCACCAGGAGCAAAGCCCCTAAGGTGCAGACATTTTATTCATCTTGCACTGCTTGCAAGATTGCGCTGCCTGCTGGGTCTATATACCCTCATTGCTCTGCCTGCACTTCACATGAGTCTGAGGTGGCACATGGGGCTTCCCCCAGCTCTGCTACATCAGAGTCTCCCCCTAGTCAGGGGGACCAGGCAGTGCCTCCTCCTTGGACTGTAGCTTTCACTAGGTCCTTTTCGGAATCTTTTGCCCAGTCCATGACAGCTCTAACCAGAGTTTTGCAGGAGTCTTTACAGGCTGGTCACCGGGAAAGTGCCCCCGGTCCCTCTGCCTCGCGCCGCAGGCGCCACAGCGAGTCGTCCCCTACTGGGGGTTTTGACTCTGGAGACAATACAGCGGTCTTAGACATAGCCCCCTCTCCTAGACCTCCTAAACGGCCACGTAGAGCACTCTCTCCGGCCTCCTCTCATCACACGGAGTCTCATGCTGAGGGTTCTCAGATTGATGGAGCTGATGGTCAGGATTCCGTGAGGCCTTCGGACGAGACCTCAGAGGAAGATTCCTTGGTGGATGACTTAGTGTCCTCCATTAATACGGTATTGGATCTAACTGCTCCCCCGCCCACGGCGGACACTTCGCTCTCAGAGGAACTGTATCAGTTCCTCCCTCCTTCCAGACCCCGGGGTTCTTTCTTTGATCATTCGAACTTTAGATCAACGGTACAGACCCCCAGGGCTTGTCCTGACAAACGCTTTTCCAGGAAACAGAAGGATACTCGATATCCTTTTCCCCCTGATGTTGTAAAGAGTTGGTCGGCTTCTCCTAAGGTAGACCCCCCCCAGTCTCCAGATTGTCTGTCTGCCAATACCGTCATGTCGGTTGCAGATGGCTCCTCTCTTAAGGACCCCACTGACCG
This sequence comes from Allobates femoralis, assembly GCA_033576535.1. Taxonomy (NCBI): domain Eukaryota; kingdom Metazoa; phylum Chordata; class Amphibia; order Anura; family Aromobatidae; genus Allobates; species Allobates femoralis. Next base: position 458,001,869 of record JARQOC010000001.1, read on the forward strand.
TCAGATTGAACTTCTGCAGAAGTCAATCTATGAGGCTACAGGAGCCTCGTTTGCCCCTGCTTTCCCTGCAGTATGGGCCCTGCAGGCTGTTTCTGCCTGCTTGGCAGAACTAAATGTTGTAGCTCAGGATATTCCCGAGGTGACTACCCTCACATCTCAAGCTTCTTCATTTAATGACCGCTAGATCAGCGATCATGGAATCCGCCAGCCGTACTGCAGTGGCTTCGGCTAACTCGCTCGCAGCCCGCAGAATGTTGTGGCTGCGTGACTGGAATGCTGATGCCACGTCCAAGAAGTTTCTCCAAGGTCTCCCGTTTGCGAGAAACAGGCTCTTTGGCGAACAATTGGACGATATCATCAAGGAATCCACAGGTGGAAAGTCAACTTCTTTGCCTCAAACTAAGGTGCAGAAGTCTGGTCAGCGTCAGATGCACGCCAAGTCTCGGGCCTTTCGTCCCTCCTCAAAGACATCCTCCTCCTCCCGTACAGACAGGGATCAGAAGTCAGGCCGGACGTGGAGGTCCAAAAATCGGCAAAAGAAGCCAGCCAGCACCACAGTCGCCAAGGCTGCCTCTTCATGACTCACTGCCCCTCCCAGCAGCATCCTCGGTCGGTGGCAGGCTCTCCCAATTTGGAGACAACTGGTGCTGCCAGATCCAAGACCAATGGGTAGTTGATGTCATCTCCCACGGCTACAGAATAGAGCTGACCTCGCGTCCTCCGGCTCGTTTCTGTGTCTCCTCGCCCCCGCCGGCAAGGGCCTCGGCCTTTCGTCAGGCGCTGGACGCCTTGAGACGGGACGGGGTGGTGACCCAGGTTCCCTCCGGGGACCGCTTCCAGGGGTTCTACTCGAATCTCTTCACGGTTCCCAAGAAGGACGGTTCGGTAAGACCGGTTTTGGACCTCAAGCTTCTCAACCGGCACGTGAAGGTCAGGTCATTCCGCATGGAATCTCTGCGATAGCGTCTCTATCTCAGGGGGACTTCCTAGCCTCAGTGGATGTCAAGGTTGCCTATCTACATGTCCCCATTGCTCCTGCACATCAGCGCTGGCTGAGGTTCGCAGTAGGAGAGGAGCACTTTCAGTTCGTGGCTCTTCCCTTCGGCCTTGCCTCCGCACCGAGGGTCTTCACCAAGGTGATGGCGGCAATGGTAGCTGTTCTGCATTCCCAGGGCCATGCAGTGACTCCGTACTTGGACAACCTTTTGGTCAGAGCCCCCTCTGCGGAGCAGTGTCAGCTGAGTCTCTCAGTAACTCTAGACACTCTGCAGCACTTCGGGTGGTTGATCAACGTACCCAAGTCTGTTCTCCTTCCTGCTCAGTCAATAACTTATCTGGGCATGGAGTTTCATACTGCTCCGGCTCTGATCGTCCTGCCTGTCGACAAACAGATCTCGATTCAGGGGGAAGTCCAGTCTCTCATGCAGTCAGACTCAGTATCCATCAGGCGTCTGATGCACGTTCTGGGAAAGATGGTGGCGACCATAGAGGCAGTACCATTTGCGCAATTCCATCTCTGTCCGATGCAATTGCAGATCTTGCGCGGATGGAATAAGAGGTCCTCCTCCCTCGACCAGCATATCCCTCTGTTGTCGGACACGAAGGAGTCTCTTCGTTGGTGGCTGCTTCCCACCTCCCTCTCTCGGGGCAGATGCTTTCTGCCCCCCTCTTGGTTGGTAGTGACCACGGACGCCAGTCTCCTAGGCTGGGGCGCCGTTTTTCTTCACCACTGGTCGCAAGGCACCTGGACGAAGCAGGAATCCTCCCTTCAGATCAACGTTCTGGAGATTCGGGCCATTTATTTGTCGCTTCTGGCATTTCAGAGATTCCTGGCGGGGAATCCGATTCGGATACAATCCGACAACGCAACTGCGGTCGCTTACATCAACCACCAGGGAGGCACTCGCAGTCCTCAGGCCCTCGCGGAGGTCCATCGTATCCTACAGTGGGTCGAGGACAACGACTCGTCCATCTCGGCAGTGCATATTCCCGGAGTGGACAATTGGGAGGCCGACTATCTAAGTCGGCAAGGTATGGACGCAGGAGAATGGGCTCTCCACCCAGATGTCTTTCTACACATCTGCGACAGATGGGGCACACCAGACGTGGACCTCATGGCCTCTCGGTTGAACCACCAGGTTCCGCTTTTCATGTCTTGCTCTCGGGACAGCAAGGCTGTGGCGGCGGACGCTCTGGTCCAGGATTGGTCCAGGTTTCGCCTTCCCTACGTGTTTCCGCCATTTCCTCTATTACCCAGGGTTCTACGGAAACTCAGGATGGAATGTCGTCAAGCCCTGCTCATCGCCCCAGACTGGCCCAGGAGGGCCTGGTATCCGGACCTGTTACAGCTCTCGACGGGGAATCCGTGGAGGCTCCCACTCCGGCCAGACCTTCTGTCTCAAGGGCCGTTCTTCCACCACAATTCAGCGGCCCTCAGCCTGACTTTGTGGCACTTGAAGACTGGTTTGCTTACATCTTGTGGCTTTTCTTCTGAAGTCGCCGCAACCATGAGACAAGCCAGGAAACCCGCATCGGCAAAGATTTACCGTAGGGTCTGGAAGATCTTCTTTTCTTGGTGTCGTCTCAACAAAAAGTCTCCCTGGCCTTTCTCTCTTCCAACCCTGCTTGCCTTCCTTCAATCTGGGTTGAATAAGGGTTTGGCTCTCAGTTCCCTAAAGGGTCAGATCTCCGCTCTGTCTGTGCTTTTCAACAAACGTCTGGCTAACCTGCCTCAGGTCAAGACGTTTGTACAAGGGGCAAATCACATTGTTTTCCCCTACAGACGTCCTTTGGACCCCTGGGACCTTAATATGGTTCTCGCGGCCTTACAGAAGCCGCCTTTCGAACCCTTGAGAGAGGTGTCCCTCTCTAGACTTTCTCAGAAAGTTGCCTTTCTTGTGGCCATTACGTCTTTGCGAAGAGTTTCGGAGCTGGCAGCTCTGTCTTGCAAATTCCCTTTCCTGGTGGTTCACCAGGATAAAGTAGTGCTACGTCCTGTGGCGGAGTTCTTACCGAAGCTGCTTTCTCCGTTTCACCTGAATCAAGACATTGTCCTGCTGTCCTTTTGTCCTAATCCTGTTCACCAGTATGAGAAGTCTCTGCATACTTTGGACCTGGTCAGGGCTGTCAGGATTTATGTCTCCCGCACGGCTGCTTTTCGCCGCTCGGATGCCTTGTTCGTTCTCACGACAGGCGGGAAAAAAGGAACGCAGGCCTCCAAGTCCTCCTCCTTGGCTCGGTGGATCAAGGCTCCCAATCAGGAAGCCTACCTTCTCTCTGGTACACCTTTACCTGCTGGGATTAAGGCGTATTCCACAAGAGCTGTGGGTGCCTCGTGGGCCTTACGTCATCAGGCCACGGCACAACAGGTGTGTCAGGCGGCCACTTGGTCTAGCCTACACACCTTTACAAAACATTATCAGATTCATGCGTATGCGTTGGCTGACGCTTTTGTGGGCAGACGGATCCTTCAGGCGGCGGTCGCTCACGTTTAAAGTTACTGTCTTGCTTGGGTCTCTTCCCACCCAGGGATAGCTTTTGGACATCCCAATGTCTGGGTTTCCCAATGGAGCGAAAAAGAAAGAGAATTTTGTTTACTTACCGTAAATTCTTTTTCTTCTAGCTCCTAATTGGGAGACCCAGCACCCACCCTGTTGGCCCTTTGGGCATTGTTGTCTTATTGAGTGACTGGTGTTGTGCATGTCACTCTATCGGCCATGTTGGCCAACCATGTTTAGCCGGACCTTTTGGTCTTGGTGTGGGTTCTATCCTCCTTCCTGCTTGTGCACCGAACTGATGGGATTTCTCCTAGAGGGGGTGTATAGGCAGTAGGGGAGGAGTTACACTTCTTGTTTTAAGTGTAATACTTTGTGTGTCCTCCGGAGGCGGAAGCTATACACCCAATGTATGGGTCTCCCAATTAGGAGCTAGAAGAAAAAGAATTTACGGTAAGTAAACAAAATTCTCTTTTTGTAAGGTAACTCATTTCCCTGCCTATGTTTTGTTTTTGTTTTTTTCTTTGTAATGTTGGAATTATTTCTGATCCTGTGCTGTAATGTCTGTATACTATCTTGCTTCCTCCCGGGCCAGGAATGTGGTATGATCAGACCAAGTCCCTCTACGGTCAGACACAACATTACACAGTACATAGCAGGGACACATTTATTAGATTATCTCGGCACTGAATATTTTTTAACACAATAAATTGTGGAAATTATTCTTCCAAAGGCTATTGATTAATACTACTCGTGGACTCCTCAGGACTGTAGGGTCCTGGTTGGGAGGGAGATGAGAAGGAGAGAGGCGCAGATCTAAGTGCAGATGTAATGAAATTCTAGTATAGTCAGTAGGAAAGCTCCTGATCTTTTTGGATGTCTTGTTTCAATATAGACTGCAGAGTTGAAGCTATATCCACTCCTGGTTTGCAGTCTACGTGCCGGACACTAAGAACCTCCAGCGTCAGAAATAATCAGAGGAAAAACATCCGGTTTGAATCACGAGCGCTCCCAGGATAGAAGAGAAGTCACTTTATAACTTCAGAATTTATTAACAAACCTTAAAACAACGCGTTTCGGCTAAAACATTTAAAAATAGCCTTCTTCAGGTATAGGTACAATAAAGATATGCAGTATAAATAGAGAAATCTCTTGGTCTGGTGTTTTAATTAGCTAATCAGGTGTTTCCTCCAATTAATCCAGGTAAGTTACACCCATTAGCTGTAAAAAAAATTATTTTCTTTTTATTGTTTTATTCTCCTTATTCCCCATCTTCCGGAATTCATCTCCCTTTTCCCATTCCTTTCCCTTGTGGGAGATGAATTCCGGAAATGGGGAATAAAGAGAATAAAAATATATGTTTTTTTTCCCAATATAACCAAAAAGGGAGAGTAATTTACAGAATATTAGTTTAAAAGAAAGTCAAGCCCTTAATAAACTCACAACAAATATAGACATAGTTATTCGAGAGGCAGATAAGGGAGGGGGGATCATCATTCAGGATAAAAGCACATATATGACTGAAGCAGATAACATTCTCTCTGATAGCAAGTATTATAGGAAATGAGATAGTGATCCAACAAATTAATTTGCAAAGGAATACCATGTTCTTATTAATGGTGCAGCAGATAAAAGGAATACTGAATAAAAAAGAAAAAAGATTCCTAACTAATAAAGAACCATCCCTAGCCTTTTTTTACCATCTCCCTAAGATACGTAAGGATGCTACAAATCCACCGGGACGCCCAATAATTTCAGGGATTAATTCCCTGACAAGCTTTTTGTCACACTTTATAGATTTACACCTGCAGAATTATGTGAAAACTCTCCCGTCTTATTTGAGGGATTCGAACCAATTAATCCAGGAACTGAATAAAATAGAATGGAAACAGGATTATCTTTTTATCACACTAGATGTCTCAGCTCTATACTCTAATATAGATCACACCTTGGTCATGGAGGCGACCAGATACTATCTGGAATGAAATAAAGATATGCCGAAGGAACAATTAATTTTCTGATGGATGGACTGGAATTCATCCTGAAACATAATGTGTTTGCGTTTTGTGGACAACTGTATATCCAGCAGTGCAGTACCGCGATGGGGACTCAGGTTAGCACCAACTTTTGCAATTTGTTTATGGGGCTACTCAAGTCCCTATCGCCAATCAACTCTATAGAATATGAGGAAAATATAGTTCTTTATAAGAGGTATATAGATGATCTGATAATCATCTGGAACGGACCACAGGATAGAGCAGTAAAAATGATTGGAGAGCTATAAATACTGAAAAACTTGTCTTCCTTGATTTGGAAATTAGAAGTTTATTTTACACGTCTAACAAAAACCCATTTTAAGAAAGTGGATGTGAATGGGTACCTAGACTATAGAAATGCACACTATGGGACATGGAAAAGAAAATACCCTTATAGTCAATTCCTCAGAATTAGAAAGAACAACACTAAAGCAACGCAACTAGGCTGTTGTACGCAACTTTTGTGCGCTGGGTATGAGCAACCCAGCGTCGAGCATTAAAATTGTAGTGAATAGGGGAAGTTGCAAACAAGATTCGTAGTTGTGCTGTCACGCAGCACGATCATGCCACATCACATATACAATATTGTACGGTTGAAGGGCTTGCACAATCTTGCAATATCGTACCTACGATTTTTTCGAGTCGCATTGCCCATTTACATGACACAACGCATGAACGATATCAACAGCAACCATGTGACTTTTTGTCGATGTTGCATTGCGATATCGCGAGTGTAACGGTACCCTCAGGATTTAAGGATTCAGTTAATTGTTTTGGTTGATATTTCCATCTCTCAGTAATTGTATTCTTTGTATACATCATGGGACGGTTAGTGCCATATGATTGCATATGTGTTTTTTCCCTTTATATAATAAAAGAATATAATTAAGGTTGTGTGTTTAAGGTTTTTGTGTTATACATAAATCATACATGTCCTAAAAATAAGCACAGAAGGAATCATTTACTCAGAATACAGATTATTGCCCTTGGATGCAATGGTCATGTTCTTATGGGTGACTGTTTACTACTATTTGACTGTGTGCTGTTCAAAAATAAATTGCCTTGTTATATCTATTATGTCACTTGTGTCACACATAGTAGTTTAGACTGTTGTGTTTACTTGCAGAATCTTACTCCTGAAATGTCATTACATATTAACTCTGGTATGGTTGTACTTTTGTTTTCAGTTGTTCACTGGCCTTAGAGCACCTGCTCGTGGGCTACTTCTCTTTGGACCTCCAGGAAATGGGAAAACCATGTTGGTAAGATTTACTATAAGCAGGAAAGTTGGTTGCAGGATATTTTGATGATTGCACTCAGATGTTTTGTCCTATATGTTATCTCCCAGGCGAAAGCAGTGGCCGCTGAATCGAATGCTACCTTTTTTAATATAAGTGCAGCCAGCCTCACCTCTAAATATGTAAGTCTCATTTGCATGCCAACAGTAAAATACACACGGGACTTTACAAAAGGTTTAGACACGTGTAGAATATAAATTATGATATCTAGAATTGTCTATTGCAGTTATGAGAACAGAGTGGTTCCACCAAGTATTATTGGGATTGAGATTTCTCTTGTTAATGCATTTTGTTATTTGATAAAAATAAGTTAATCAGTTCTATTTTCGAAAGCACTTTTAGTTTGCAGCATTTTCCACACCTGCCTAAAACTTTTGCACATCAGTGTAAAACATGTATATTAAATTCCAGTGTTGTATATTCTTTGTGCTTTGGTCTTTGGGTATTCTACATCAAACAAATGCATTATGCAAATCCACAGATGTAAAATATGTGACGCGTTGTGTTTTTATTTTTTGTCTTTATATCCACTTTCTTTATATGCATGTACAAATACTGCATACACACTTCAAATATTTTTATTTGATTTTCATTTTTTTTTTCTTCATTTCTAGGTAGGAGAAGGTGAAAAGTTAGTGCGCGCGCTCTTTTCTGTGGCTAGAGAACTACAACCATCGATTATTTTTATAGGTAGGAAAAATTTGACTGGTCCTTTTCTAATGTGAAATGGCTATTTCATGTGTGAATTTCTTTGTATTTTTCCTTCTATGGTCTGTGTAAGAAAATGGATAAAACTGGGAAAATTGTGTCATTGAACATCTTAAACATAAAAGCTACAGCATGGTACAAAAACCTTAGTTTTCTGTAGCATGTTGGCATTATTCTTTCAAATCTTCTCTACATCACTATATTTGTGATTTCATGACAATACAGACAAATGTCATTTCTGGTGACATGGCAAAAAAAATAGTTCAGAGAACTTGACAAAGTAAGTGAGGTGTAAGCAGAATGATGACATCACTGTGCACATGTAGAGAAAACATGGTGGATCAAGTGTGTACCCTCCTCTGCTCTGAAAGTCCTGCTTCTTGACTGCATCCACCTATAACTGATCTGTGGCAGCTCGCTGTAATGCAAATGTCACCACTGAGGTCGTTGATGCTGCAGTGATCACATGAATAGAAGGCAGGATGTAATCCGTGCAGGAGTGGTAGGGATTAATGGAGCAGACTGGGATTGAAATGGTAAGTAATGTGTTTTTCTTTGAAAACATTCTTTACTTTGGCGACCTGAATATCTTGGAAAGCCTTGAACTGTTATTACACTAAAAATATAACATTAGGGAAGTGGCCTGGGATTAACATGTCTATAAGAGACTTCGCTTATGACCAAGACTGAATATCCTCCTTACTGATAATTTGTGGTTTGTCATTGTGCAGCCACTTTAAATTTCACTGCTAAAGGCATATCTTGTATTCTTACAGGGGTGACCTATCAGTAGCAAAGACCTGAGTTATGTCTTCCCTAGAGATTAGCAAACCTTTAGACCTTTAGAAGTTTGGTTTACCGAAAATCCAAACCTCATTCAAATCAATAGGAAGCAAAAATCAAGGGCCTACAAAACACCCTCAAAAGGGCTAAAAAGCTGCCAAACAGCTCAAACCATTTTACAGTGGAGCCCTACTGTTTTGGCAAAGACATTAGCTTCGTACACTATTACTTGGCAAGCTTCAATGCTGCTGTCACACTCACCATGCTTCTGAACCTGCTCATGAACCTCAGACATCCTAATGACTTCCCTGATGTTGTCTGTTTGTCCTGGACGTGCTTCAAAAGCCTCTCCAGGAAGTTTCGTTGCGGCTTCTCTCGCAGAAGGTAGTTTTTCTTGTGGCAATCACCTCCATTTGGAGGGTATTTGAACTGGCGGCACTTTCCTGTAAGGCACCTTTCCTTACTTTTCATCAGGATAAAGTGGTGCTGTGGCCGGTGCCGTCTTTTCTTCCCTAAGGGGTTTCTTCTTTCCATTTGAATGAGGACATTGTCCTTCCATCTTTCTGTCCGGCTCCGGTGCACTGCATTGAAAAGGCGCTGCACACTCTGGATCTGGTTCGGACACTGCGACTCTGTGTCTGGAAGAGCACCCTTCAGGAAGACGGATTCCCTGTTCGTACTTCCAGAGGGTCATCGGAAAGGGATGGCCACTTCCAAGGCAACTCTTGTCCGGTGGATTAAGCTTACTATTCAAGAAGCTTTATTCTTCCCGCAGTTTGTCCATTCAATCAGGGTTGCTGGCTCACACCACTCGCACGGTGGGTGCCTCCTGGGCCATTCGGCACCAAGCTTCGGCTGAACAGATGTGCAAGGCTGCCACCTGGTCCAGCCTACATACTTTTGCAAAACACTATTGTGTTCATACTCAGGCCTCGGCAGATGCGAGTCTGGGTAGACGCATCCTGCAGGGAGCGGCTGCTAGTCTGTATACTGCGTTTTTCAGTTGTGGATGTTTATTCCCACCCAGGGACTGCTTTAGGACGTCCCATCGTCCTGTGTCTCCCAATGAGGCGAAGGAGAAAAGAAGAATTTTGTGTACTCACCGCAAATTCCTTTTCTCTTAGCCTCTAATTGGGGGACACCGCACCCTCCCTGTGGCCGGCTGGCCTCGTTATGTTGGTGTTCTCTTGTTTTTTTTTTTTTGCCTGATTGGCGCTTATATTATTTTCCTCCTACTGCTTTAGCACAAAACTGGCTGAACTGTGCCAGTCAGAGCAAATGAAAAAGAAGCACAGTGGCTCCACCCAGCAGTATATAAATACTGCTGGGTGGAGCCACTGTGCTTCTTTTTCATTTGCTTAGTGTCACCTCCTAGTGGCAGGATAGCATAACCCATTGTCCTGTGTCCCCCAATTAGAGGCTAAGAGAAAAGGAATTTACGGTAAGTACACAAAATTCTTCTTTTTTTATTTTATTTTTTTATTTGGTGCAGAATTTGCAGCACAAAAAAGAAATGTGATCCACATGCGCAAGGAAAAAAAAACATAGTGGGCACAGCACTTCTGACCAGTCATAGACTTTGCTGGCCTCAGGATAGACATGTAGATTTTAAAGCAGATTCTCAAAATCTGTGTCAAACAAGTATTAAACAATGCATCATGGTCACAGGGCCTAAGAGGGTCCAGGGAGAACCGCAGTTGTGGTGAAAGGGCTGGAGGATTCTTCTTGCCCCATGGCTTCTTCCACAGAGACTTCTAGGGCAGGGTGGCCCAAGACATTCCTCAAAGTCTGAAAACAGTGCAAATTTTCAGGATTTCCTTAGCATTGCAGAGGTTCTAATTTCATCATCTGCAGAGACGATGATTCCAGCACCTTGTGCACTACTCAAAGCATCCTGAAAACATGCCTTGTTTGCGGCCCTTGAAGACTGCATTGGCCATCCCTGTTTTATGTGTAGTGTATTGTATTTCCATACCTCAGACCATCAGGAGTATAAAATGGCTCGGATGATGTCCATTCAGTTGTTTAATTTTATAGAAAAAAAGCAGATCACAGACATGGCACAAAACTAAAGTAATTTCAAATGGCAACTCTTTGCCTTGAAGAAACACTAAAAGAAATCATGAAAGAAAAATGTACTAGCCAGTAACTGTTACTTTTGTAGACCAAGCAGGGGGAAAAATTATGGAATCACTCAATTCTCAATTAAATTCAAGATTTTGAAAGTGTATTTCAGTAAGATCTCTAGCTTCAAATTGCACTCCTGAGCAGCCCAAGAAATCTGAAAAAAAACAAAAACTTTTATTTGAGGGGGGTGGAGTCAATATGGGATCAATTCCTGAAGGGGTTGCCTCGTTACTAGAGCACATTACTGGACGTCCTAACTGACTAGGTGAGGAGGAAGAAAAGTAGAGAATGTGGGATCACTATTTTTCTGCAAGAGAAAAACTGATGTCATAAACCCTATGCTGTCTGCCCCCCTAATGTGCTACCTATGAAGCTAATTGATGCTATTGTTTCTCCGCAAGACAAAAATTGATTACACTAACATTGCAACATCTGCTTCCCTATTGCACTACCTATGAAGCTACTCTGCGCTGTTATTTTTCTACACAAAAATCGAATATCACTGTCGGTGCGAAGTTCACTGTTCTACTTATAGAAAGAGTCCCTTGGCACAAACTCTGATCAGCAGCAATACTGGTCAGAGCACAGCGGCCGTGGAAAGTATACACGTCGGTTTTGCAAAACAAATAGCCAAATATTGAGCACTGAAACCCAGTGCAAAATGAAATTGAGGAGTGTATGCAAGATGCGGGCACACAAGATGCAAAATAGTGCATTAAAAAATGCAATTGGAGAGTGGAGGTCTGGAACAGTAACATAGGAATTGCTACTGTGATTAGATACACACAGATAATCACACAACACTGCAGACACAGCGCACAGATCGCAGGAGCAGAATCACACTGGCGACCAATGAATTCTCTAACCCAGAAGTGCATAGTCTACACAACTGTTCTGTACTCTAGCTCCAAAATCAAAATGGTATGCAGAGCAACGATCATCACTTTAAATTCAAAGCCCCGTCACACACTTCAACGTCCGAGCTATCCGATCAACGATCCGACTTGACCTAGATTTCTTGAACGTCATTGTTTGATTGCTTCTGAGTTGTTACATGTACAGATATCATGAATGACGCAGCAACGACTCCGCGACAAGCGAACGATATTACCAGTCATTTGGATGCCTATATTCTTATGTCCTGAATAGGCGAAGTCGTTAACGACATCGTTATCAAGATGTCACACTCGCTGATGCAGCAGGTTGAACTTAGAATCGACTGATTCATAGTCCGGTTCATAAACCTACGATCAGCCGACGTCGCTGGTCGTATCGACGTGTCACACGCTACGACGTTGTTACAACGTCGTTTAAACGTCTCAAAACCTGTGACGTGTTAACGATATTGTAGTGTGTGATGGGGCCTTAACCCTCCTGGCATGATTAGTCAGAAACCATTGATCAATTGGCACTAATCGTGTTGTCAACCATGTTTATTAACGTTATCATCCCATCCATTTAGACTGTTCCAATTGCACCTGTCTCGCAGATCACAACTAGTGATGAGTGAGTAGTGAAATATTCATAATTACTATACTCTTAACGAGTACTTTGTAATATTCACGTACTTGTCTGAATAGAGAGTCCAATGTTAGTCAATTGATGATCGGCTCTGCCCACAAACATCCTGCTATGAAATGAGCATTTCCAGGGCAGGGCGGTAGGGTGGGCTTTTTTGAGTTTTCACTGCATAAAACACTTTGCTATGTCCCCCAGAGAGAACCTAACATTTCAATCTGTTCTGTCTGAGGTGTAGACTCGCTTTATGTACTGAAGGGAGCTTGAAATTTGTGTCAGATCGATCACGATCGACACCTCACTCGCACACCAGCAATACTCGGTGAGTAATGAGTATTGCGAATAATGTACTATCTGAGCGAGTAGCGAATAATAACGATTACACTCCCTCATCACTAATCACAACATGTCTCTTATTTTTTCTTTATTAACTTTGTTATAAAATGCTGTGATTAGCTGGTCAATTCTGATCAGCCAATCACAATGATTTCTGATGCAGGGGACAGTACAGATCCCCGGGGCGACATGTAGAAATGTTGTGCCGCTGACTCGAACTTTTGACGTGTATGATGATTTTCAGGAAAGCACTTCCTTCAGCATCATATATGTACAATGGATGTCTTGAAGGGGTCAAGAACAATGTGATAAGGGTTGCCTGAAGCATAGTCATTGGTTATTCAAAGCTTAAAACAGATGTCCCATGATTCTGTGTATATTGCTATGGTTAGGTTCGTAGTGTGGGCTAGAAATGTCTAAGCTTTTTATTCACATGATTGATCCTTCTGTTTCTAAATGAATTTCTAATAAAAATATGAATTTTATGAATAGAAGTGCTAGAAAATCCTTCTTATCATCAAGGGGTTTACATTAGCTGAGCTTCACCAGCAAGAAGAGGCATTGTAGATGACCGAACTTTGCTTGAATATGTTAGCCAATTTCAAATTCGACCGAACATGGCTGATTCGGTTCCAGTTCAGCACACCTGAGCAAATTCCCAAAAAGTCTGCTAACGAGAATTTGTTCGGTGAGTGGTCAGATTTAAAAAAGCATTACTGCGTGTCAATTACCCACTTCTCAACACGTGACTTGGGGTTGTGCCTGCAAGGGTTAATCTATCTCCTCTCACTCAATCCAGCACTCGACCTCTGTCCTATGCGGAAAGGGAGAATAAAGCACACCCCGACTCAGACCGCGCATCCTACTTTACTCACACACTGCAACCACTCACCAGATTTGGGGCGATGAGGTCCCCCTAAACGAAGACTGAGACAATTAACAAGATTGCATCCTCTCTAGGGTTATGGGTTCTTTAGAAAAGACAAGGTTCAAGTTTTAAGCTTTAATAGAAAAGGTACAGTTCTTACAACAAAAGATATATAAATAGAAATAAAAGGTGACATAAAATATGCAAGAAATGGTTATAAAATAAAAAGGGAGAAACTTACAGAAATCCCTAAACTTTGCAGCTTGAATTCTGTATCCCAATGGGGAGGGAGGAAAATGGAATGTGGATCACAGCAGTGTTTCAGCTGCCCCAAAATCTGTGAACCAAAAACTCCTGGCTTGCCTGAGTTCTTATAGCGTTTGGAGTGGGGTTGAATTTGTAGCACAACCCTGGATCTCAATATTCTAATCCTGGGACTGTAATTGGAACCCTCACTAATTTAGCCATGCATACATTATTTTTTAGAATGGTCTTTGTTTTAATCATTTTCTTTCCGACAGTAAATACAAACTGTCTTGCTGTACTAGGTCCCATTTAGTGGAGTCTTTGCTCTCCCTTCTCTTGGTCTATTTGAAGCTTGCTAGAGGCGTGAATTGTTTTTTTTTATTGCCATGCTGGCTGGATGCCCCCTGGTGAGATTGGAGTCTCAATCCAGTAAGCTAGCTGGATAACATAGGTTGTGACCTTTGTGTAGTGTTGTAGAGGTTAACCCTTAACTGCTTGGTGTCCATTCCCCTCAGATACATATTTCACTACACTGCGTTTTAAGTGATCCTTTATTTACTACCTTCTTGACAGTGTAGGAATAGTGGGTGCGAAGTGTTTGATGAGGTGAAGGGGTGTGGAAAGGTTAGACTAGTGTCGGTCTCCATTTATTTTATTTTTTTTCTGGCACTGTGTGGATGTTCCTGCTCTGCAGTCAATCAGGGTGCATAAAACATCCACAAGTTGAGGACAAAAGGGCTTGTGTCATTGTACTGAAATAAAGTGTAGTTCCTAAATCTATGTGCATTGCCAAAGCCGCATTTTTTTGCATACAGGAAGGGATTGCCAAATCCATCTGTTTCCCCTAAAAAGGCTCTGTTTGGCCTGTATTCTGTGAATCTCAAATCCTTCAGCTTCCCCTAAAAAGGCACTGTTTGGCCTCAAATAAGAGCTTTACAAATCTGTGTGCGTGAGAGGAGTCCCACGAACACGGGGGAAAGAGTATCAATATAACAAACATATGCTACTGCACAATTTTAACCTGATCCATTAATATACAGGACTCTGAACTGAGTTCACACATAACACACTATACACAACATATAAAAGTTTACAAAAGTACTCGGTCAGAAATACTTTGAGGTTTCACTGTATAAGCTTCTTGGTAATAAATGTGTATTCTCATAAATAACCCCCCTCTTTTATCTACTTATATCAGGTTTATTCACCCTTCAGGGCTGATTTAGTTTAGGGGGAGTTTATACCCTGAGAATGGCACAGATATAATTATGCCAGGTTTGCCTATGTCAGTTTTACTTCAGATTACAACAATTACCAGAGTTTATAGCTCAAAAAAGCAAAAGGCCCTTCCATCTCTACACTATACTATAACTCTGGTAATTGTTGTAATCTGAAGTAAAGCTGGCATAGTATTGTACTTTTTGATACTTTTAGGCATCAGTGAGATCCTTTTTCTTTACCGTATTGCTTGAGACTTGTGGCCTGCATAATAATGTGGAATGTCCTTTACCTGGCAATCTAATTATCACAGATGTTCACGGAAATCAATCTGAGCCCTGAGACACAATGCCACATGAGTTTATTTGAAAAACAAGAAATTAAATCTTTGAGTGTAAAATCCAATTTGCATATTAATTTTGAACCCTGTGAAAATCAGCACTTAAATAATAGGTTTCTATCAGGGTCTTGAAAAATGACTGATAAATTTATAAACTGTCTGTTTACAAAAAGTAGATGGACATGTCAAAAATGATGCTATAATAAATTAGACGTATGAGAAATGTTAGTTGTTAAAGGGAACTTGTACAAAAACAAAACAAACCCGCAGTTATTGAGTTAATCTGCAGGTTAATAGATTTCCAAAGCCATTTCATCCACAGCACTGAGAGCTGCCAGGAGGGAATTAACTTTATTCCCCTACCCCCCCCCCCCCCGGCAACCTCGGGGTTTTAGTCATAAGGCTGGCTTCACACTGCAGTTTTTTCACTGATCAGTTTCCATCCGATTTGTGTGCCAAAACCAGGAGTGTCTCCAAAACTGAGAAGAGGTGTCAATCTTTCAATTATAGTTTTTCTCTGCAAGTTCCTCTCCTGGTTCCTCTCCTGGTTTTGGCACACAAATCTGATGGACACTGATCAGTGAAAAACTGCAGTGTGAAACCAGCCTTAGAGTGCATTCGGCTTGGCTTCAGCCACTGCTCAATGCATATTTAGTAACCACACCCAGCAGTTTACACCCGGGCTTAAACACTTTTAGCCTGCAGTAACACACATCGCATGTTATTAGCGTTTTTTTTTTTGGTTTACGACTGCTAATATTTTACTATATATGTGTATAACTCTATTTGCCTTCGCTCATTGGGACACAGACGTGGGGTTATGCTGCATGTACTAGGAGTAATAGGCAATATGAAGAGTAATTGCTCTCCTCTGCATATCACCTGGCTGGCTTACGACATTTTGCTAGTGTTTTAGGAGTGCAGACCTCTTTTTTTTAACTATTTTTTTACTCTTTATTTCTCTCACTTGACCATGGAGGAGTATTACAGCCTGTGTATCTCGCCCATAGATAATGCTATCTGAGACGAGTCGATGCACCTCTGCGTGTACATACTCCCCCAACTGGCAACAGTTATGTTGTGATTGTATAGAGTGAGCAGCCTCACTTCTCGTCTACTTCCTAGTATTTTTTACCTTTCCCACAGGGCTACGGAGGCTGCATGAGATTAATGTGTGGGTTCAGTCCGAGGGACGTGCGCCTCTACTGCTCCCAGATGGGGGCACATGGGATAGGCTCCCTGATTGCCACAGTCTCTCCCCGTCGCGCTCGAGGTTCCCCGTTTCTGATGTCCTGTGATGCACAGGTCCTGTGTTCATCAGTTCCATCCAGAGACTGATGCCTCCTCCCCCCTTTGGAGGGTCCATGTTCCATCTCCCCTGCGCTTAGTTCCTGCATTCCTTCCCGTGGATCAACAACCTTTTGCTCCCGTCCCTGGCTAATCATAGGCTCCCCCCCGGGTCCTTTTTCGGCCGTATGCGTAATCTAGTCTCTTTACGCCCCACTGCCACTGCACTCTTTTTCGGGGCCGAGAACTAATCTAGGCCCCGGCTTCGGCCTAGCGCTGGCCGGCACGCCCCCTGCACGCCCCGGCATTACGTCACAGTGCGCGTCATGCGGGAGGCGGGCCAGTGGTTTGGCGCTCCTCGCTCCCCGCGAGATTATCTGTGCATGTAATCACGCCCCCATACAACCCCAGTGATGGCACAGCGCGGTTCGGCGCCGCTGCCTACAGGTCGCAGCTGGAAAGGGGGCACTGAATCGTTCATGAAAGAAAAGTCCAGGTACACAGGAGCCCTAAAGCTAAGTCTCCTCTGGGAACAGACTCCTGCATAACTGCCTAATAGTGCACACCATGTCTCACATGTACCCATGTGAAGACCAGAAAGACACTAATGAGCCATGCACACAGTGAACAGATCTGTAGGACACTGTTCACGCCACCAAAAGACTGAATCACAAAAAACAATAAGAAAAACGTGCAAAAATACTCTGCTAAAAAAGATAAAACCAGTAAAAAGCAAGTGCTGCATAAAAAAGTGATAAAAAACAGGGTATTTAGTTGATACGTTTTTTGCAAAAAATGTATACGAAGCTGCTCTACCGAACGTCAAGGTAACCCGTATGTGAAGACCAGTTCTACATATGTTTACCATGGTACGTTTCTGACTCACCGCGGCCGGCTGACTCCGGTTTAGACAGGCGATTCTTCTTCCCTCCTTGTCACGGGTGGACCGCGCCTGCCGGTAGTGGGGCCCGGTGCAGTGCAGAAAATAAAGTGAAGACGTCTTGGTGGAACAGATTAAAAGGGGTTTAATTTGTTTTATTCGTGACGCCACCTATGAGTAGATTCGGTAAGGGCTACCGACGCTGCGGAACCCCCGGGGGATGGACAGCAGCAAGATGTTACGCTCCCCACAGGCTGAGCGGTGATCCCCGGGGGCTGGAGATGCTCAAGATGTTGTGCGGCAACTCCGGTTACCTTGTTGTGCGGACGGACAGTTCATAAGGAAGCACAGACACAGAAAGTCTCTATAACGGGTCTTTACTGTAACCAGTAGGCAGTACATGGCATACAGTGGTTGAGTAGTAGACCGGGTGGACTCAGCAGTGATAGTGTCCCTCAGAGATCCGCAGTGTTCCTCCATTCTACCTACTTAGTTCCTTTTTACCAGCGTCGCCCAGGAATACCAGGTCGGGTACGGGGAGGCTGCTTCAATGCCCTATCCATGATGTACGTTCTGGATGCTTTGGGGAGCCTTGGATCCCTCAGTGGGTACACCGCTGGTTAGACGACTGGAAACTGGCTGGTGGTGGGGTGCTCCTGTAAAGCTGATCCTCCACTCTTCTGGTTCGCGTGGCAGAGGTGAACTGCTGCCAGCTTCGGTACCAGTGAACCGGCTGTGAGTTGTGGGCACGGGAGTCTTTTGGGAACCCGTGTAGATATGCCCATTCCCGGTGGTTAAGGCCTCAGGTGCTGACACCCGACCGGTGACGGCCCAGGGGCCCGCACTGGGTGCGGAGCCCCCGCTCCTCTCCAAGTTCTGTGTTCTAGGCTCTGCTCTAGATTCCAGACTCTCTCAGACTCTGTCTAGATTATTGTGTGTTCTATTACACTACCCTAACACTCCACCCACCAGGACCTATGATTGGTCCCCTGTTCTAGGTGTTGCATGTTGGGTTGGATCTCCAAGTTAACTATTTCATTGCTGAGTCAGAGGATATTGCGGCTGCATTTGTGGCTGCAATACCCTCCTGTGACGCACTCGTTGCGGGGCGCCACACTTACTACTGCCCTACTTTATTTCCAGCACGGCAGCACATACTCAGCAGTTGATCCCTGCTGCCCCTCACTCTCTCTCCCTCCCCTCTCAATCTGTGTATTGCATACGCTAATGAGGCAATGCAGACAGCAGGGGATTTAGCTGGAACTTAGTCTATTCCCATACACAAAACCTCTCCTACAAGGGGGGTATATCAAATGGAGGCTACAGTGAGGATACAGTGCCTATAGAATGAGGCAATGTGGGGTTAATCTGGTAATCAATGAAGTGATGATGCAATGTGGACAATATTTGTCTTCCATGTCTTACAAAGGGATGCAGCCTTGCCCCTAATACAACTATCTCAGGGCATTCCTTGGTCAACCCACCGTCATCCTCCTTCCTGCGCCACCCACAGTTCATGGTATCGGTTTGACACCCCCGGCCCCCAACAATAGGGAAGTCGGGTTGAAGCCAACATACCTCTCAGTTGCCCGACGTGTTTCTCCTCCACACATGTGGATGCTGGGTTAAAGCGGAGATTACTCTACTTGCCGTCACACTCAACCCTCGCCCCCCTCAGTTGGTGGTGCTAGGTTGCAGTTTTGATATTTCAAGACTACACGGCATTTTCACACTCTTCCTTTGTCACCCATGTATGGACAGCTGCATAGAAGCTGAGGCTGCTCAGGACTGTCCAGCAACCTTCCTCAGAACCAACAGTTGGGCCTCTGAGTGACAGCAAGGGCGCCGAGTCTCGCAGACCGCTAAGTGGTAGTCATATACCCCACAGTTGCCCTCTCTCACCAAGATTCCTATCTAACTAAGAGATCTCTCTCAGGAAAATTTGTTTGACGGCCCTTACCGTTGGTAGGACGACAGGGACTCGTGTGGTTCCTTCACATTGTAGTTCCACGACTCTGGTCGTTCACTCGGTCTACTAACACAGCTCATCTTCCTGCTAAAAAAAAAAGAAAAAAAACCTGTACACAGCTCCTGCAAGGAGCCAAGCGTTCACACAGAGAACGGTTCTTCCTGAGTTCTGGATACCCTCCGGTCACCGAAGATGCAAGGTATAGAAGATCGCTACCCTCTCTCACACAGAGGATTTAATGACGGATCTCTGACACCTGAGGCTCCTTGCATGCTCCTCCCTCGGCTTCCCACCGTTGGGGTGCAGGTTCGTCGTCAAGATTCCTAGTTATATACCATACTCCTTCCTCAGCTTCCCACTGTTGGGATGCTGGGTCAAGGTTAAGAGTGCTGTATGCCTTTTTTCTTCTTCCTCCACTTCCACAGGTGGAGACTTTGGTCGAAGTTGAGACCTCACAAGCCTGTCCGACCTACCTCCACAGGCTACAAAATAACAACTGCTGGTTGCAGGACGTGGAATAAAAGACCAGCGGCCGCTCGCCACACCGGTCATAGCAACGTGAGTCGAGTAAACATGTGCAAGTACTATGCAGGGTCCGACCTGAAACGGGACCTACCAGTCTCCGTAATTACACGGATGCAACACTGGTCACATGAACCACAGGTGGGCCGTCCGGTACACGGCACGGCCATAAGTACGGTCCTTGTTCTTCCTCACATTGAAGTTCCTTCAACAGCTGCACAGCGCAACTGGGTCGCTCTTCCCCCTCAGCAAACTGCCCGACGCAGGCGAGGCCTTGCCCCAGATCTACTAAATCCAGCATGCACGTCCGTAGCAGTGGAACATCTCATTCATGCAGCAAACATTGTACGGCCGTAATGGCTGCAAAAGCTTTACCTTCAGGATGGGCACTTCACCTATACTAGTAAGGCACAGCCTGCCTCTACGGAATCCCTGATGATGCTTCAGAATAAAGGTGCTCTCCCTTACTCAAGACTGTCACTACACAGAATCCATCCATGTTTGTTTTCTCTACAGTTCCTCCAGAAACTTCCCTGGCACTGACTATCGGTCTATCACCCACGTGGAACAGAGGGTCTAAGGCCCCTAACAACGGCTCCTTAAGATTCACCCAGTTTGACTTGCCATTCTTAGAAGTTGCGTCTACTAAGGGCGACGGTACCTTAGCGTACTGATTTACCGTAAACTACAACAGGCGGAAACGCTGGGTGTTACCTCCACGTACCTCCTCCTGCCACGATGGTTAAAGTCCTGGGCGACGGTTCCCCTATGGACGGCTTGCCACAGAAGCTCAGCATCAATCCCCTCACAGTGGATGTCTGAACTTACTGCGGATGGCATAGCCAAATTTCAGCCTCTCCAGCCGCCTCCGGCTCCTGGATTGCAGCATACTCATTGCCATCGCAACAGCTGAATCAAGGCCACAGGATCACTGGCACAGTTCCTGATATTACTGCAGTCTCCCCAGTTGCCATGGCCCCTGGGTTGTAGCGCGCTAACAATCGCCGAACCAGCTGGATCACATCAGGCTCAAAATGTACAGCTCTGCCACCCGGGGTAAAAAAGCAGGATATCAGCACACCACTCGGACCAGCTGATACTCCATGCACCCGCCTTAATCTAGGCCGAGAAACCCCTGCGTTCCAGATCGCTTGAAGAGCTATCCACTGGAGCTACGATATCTAATTTGAAGATGATATCCTGTCCACACACTGTTCAGGTTGCAAGAAGTCCCGTCACCCTACTAATCATCAGTCATAGTGCCTCACGCCTATGTTTTTTCCGGACTACTGACGGATCATCAGTCCCATTTGACGAAACTGAATACATTTTAGTTGTCACGTGTTAATCACCGGGAAGGAAACTTCAACAGTCGTGTGATACACGGGGCAGAATTTTTCCCCAGCGGGACAGTTTTTTATCCTGTCTGGCTGTCATTGGTCAAAGGTTTTTTTCTACCATGCCTCATGGCTTACTCAAGATCTCTAGGCTGAGGACGGATATGATAATCCGCTTCTGAATACAGTTTTTTTTTTCCCTTGCATATTTCTATCTGCATACCCTACACGGAAGCACGCACAATCACATTCAACGGAGTGCCGTCTCTCCCTCTGGCCCACTTTCGACACAGACGGTCCAGGGGTTCGACCTGCTTCAACGTGTCGCTGATAGCAGATGTCACCGGGTACTCTGTCTAGGTTTACTGTTCATGGTTCATTTACCGCCAGAAGCTCGACGTCCTGTCCTCGCCGGCAGAGCCCAAGGTTCAGGGGGTCTTGTCCCTCACATTCAGTGGATTTGGGCATACATAGCAGCATGGATATGTGTGTGTATATGTATGAATATATAATATATATATATATTTGTTTATTTAAAAGGCCTGTTTTCTCACTTGCATGGTGGCTTTTCTTCATGGGTATGGCCCTGGTTTTTGCTACCCATACTGATTCGCTCATAGGTTTTTTTGAGGTGTTTTTGTCACTCTGGTCCTGTTACCAGAGACCTGAGTTTTTCTTGGCTGCCATCGCAGTATACACCTTAGATGCTGGTTCGGCATCCTCTTGCGCTTCCGGCCTCGGTTATTCCCTTTTTTATTTCAAAACTCTTGCCTGGCTCCCTCAAGAAGTTCCATACGCTGTTTCCCAGAACTACGCGTCTTTTCTGGTGACCCTTCCATTGCCGGATCATACTGTTTGGCCGGGGCGTTCCCTAATTGCAGTTTTTTTCCTCCTCCTTAAAGGGTGCTTTGACCAATGCGGTCACCCTTATGAGGGTGATCTTTTCATCCCTCCTGGAGGACCCTCACCCTTTTTTTTTTTCTTACCATCCCTGTGCCCGCACCTGGGCATGGAGTCATGTTATGTACGCTCAGTCTCTCGGTCGCACCTTTTGGACAGTACCTCACATGCAAGAGGCCGGACTCTCTACATCCCCTTTTTCTCTAGTCACCTTCCACGACAGCATAGGAGGTAGCCTCGCCACGCCCTAATTGGGACAGGAAGCAGAAGAGGTTAAAAGGACCCTCCCACCTCCCACTAGCCAGTGTCTTTCCTGTCCCCATGGGGCATGGAGAGGTTTTTTTCCTGTGCTGTGGGGCCGGCGACTGCAGCATACCTGATGTTTAGCCGGGCAGCGTTGGTCGGTGCTACGGCTCTCCTCCTCCGGCTGCTCCTACCGCATGTTTTTCGCGGTAGGACCGGGCAGCGTTGGTCGGGCTTCCCCTCCTCCTCCTGCTGCTCCCACGTATGTGGGACTGCTGCCCTGGCTCTCCGGATCCCCTCGGGGTGAAGCGGGCTGTGGGCTCCCTGGCCGGCGACCTCCCCTGTTCCGGAGCCCGCCGGCCGCTTCCCGCGCTTTCTTACTGTTCCAGCGCGACCGGAAGTGACGCTGGTGGGCGGGACTTCCGGTCACGCGCTCCCCAGCGGGAGCGTAGCGCTTCCGGGTTCCAGTGACGGGACCTGGCGATCAGCATGCGGCCACTCCACCACTGGAGGTGGCCTGGCCAGGACCCGGTGCGGGAAGCGGGGAACTCGTTACAGACACTGGGGGGCAGGCCTTTCTTTAGGAAGGCTGCCCTGAAGACTTCTGAGCCACGGTAAGGTACTGTCCTATGTGTGCTACTGAGTCTTCTCCTGCAGCTGCAGTGCCAGTGTTTCCCCTGCCACAGTGTATGTCTGATGGAGTGTGGGGGGGGGGTCCTCTCTTCTGCCTATGGGCAGTTGTTATTGTTGGTCCCCTTAACTGTGCTTTGGTTCAGGGGACGAGTCTGGCATCAGACCCCCTCTGGGAGGGCCGTTAATGCCTGTTGTCCTGGTTGGGCTTCACACCCTAGCCTAGTGTATGGCATGAGATCCCAGGTTTTCCTGGAGATTCAGGCTTCCCTTTCCTCATTCTCTCTGGCAGCTCCTTTTGGGGATGCTCCTGGGAGAGGGAAGGTCAGGTTTGGGCTGCTGTCGCTCCATCTTCCAGTGCCACTGAACTGAGTAGGTTCCTCTTCTACTTGGAGGAACTTGGGCTAGGGCCGGTCAGAGCTCTATGGGAAAGTTCTACCATCTGGGGATATTGGCGGCTTTGGAGCTGCCAGCCCAGTCAGCTTTCCAGTCCATTCTACCATCGTTCAGGATTGGAGCTTTCCTGAGAATTCCTTCAGGGGGTGATCCCAGTAGTTGGTTTCTCTCGTGGCATCTCTGATTCACGGGGTCCCCGGGGGGGGGTGCAGGTCGGCATGTAGCTAACAAGACTGCGCTCCCCTTTGAGGCTGCCTCCCACCTGGGCCAGATGGGCTGCATGGTTGTGGGCCTTCTGCCTTTGTCTGTGGACGATGGTCAACTGGGCTCCCTTCAGGGGCTCCCTAAGGTGGAAGCTCCTTGTCTTCCTTCCCTTTCTCCGGTGAGCTTCCTGGGGTCTTGCAGATGCCTGGGTCCGTCTGACACCCTGTATCTCTGTCTCTCCGTCTCCACCAGACTTTGGGGCTGACTTTGAGGAGTGCCTTAATGAGACTCTGCTCTCTACCCTTCATTGGGTTCTTGGTGTTTGGACCTGGCCTTGTTGCCTTTATGGACCAGGCAACTTGAGCGCAGGGCTCTTCCGGTGCGGCCTACTAGTTGGTGGTCCCTTTGGCACTCGGTACCTCGGACCTCCTAGCCAGGGGTTCCTGGGCGGTGGAGTTCCCTTGTAGGCCTTGGACTAGTTGTCCTCATGCCTTGTCCGCTGCAGCTGCTGTACTCTGCCTCTAAGTGGCTCGGTGGGGGAAGGGGTAACAGGGCGAACTCAGCCTTTCTTTCCCGGTCCTGTGTTTGAGCCTCCTACCCGAGGCACCACGGGCTCTAGTGGTATATTCATATTTCCCAGGAGGCATTACGCCTCGGAATTCTCTGTGTTGGGCATTTTCGCCTGCTGGCCGCAGTGGGTTCTTGGACTGGTCTCCCTGAGATCAGTAAATGCTTCGTGGTGTTCTCCCCCAGTGGCTGACTTCGCCGCTTGCCGGGGGTTCTGAGGGTCTTTCCGAAGACCTCCTCATCGTGTTCGAGTTGCCTCCTCCGCCTGCTCTCCAGGTTCCTACCCTGCCCTCTCAGGGTACTTAGGTTCTTTTGTACTCCGGAGTTCAGGATCTCCTTCGCCTGACAGTCTTCTCGTCTGTCCAGGCTGTGAGGAGGGGTTGGGGGCTTTCCCGACTCTTCTTGGTCGAACTAGCCCTCTGGAGGGGCTTGTGTCATCGTCGGCTTCCAACGCCTCCCCCTTCATGGGGGCAGGGCTACGCCACCAGATGGCTCCACTCTACTGGACTGACGCATACTGCGGGTGCCCATTCTCCCTCACCCCCAGATGCTCCTCAGGTTCATAATCCTGTACAGAGGTACAGTCCTCCGCTTTCTCTTCATGGGGGTTCTCCTCGGCTCTGGGGTTTCTCGATCATTATGGCGGAGGTCGTTGCTTTCCTATTGGATTGCAGCCTCTGTCTGGGTGCTATGTCTGGGCCTTCTCCTCTGTCCTTCGGGTGCAGGGTGGTGGAATCTCTGCTGCGCTTCTGCGCAGTCGGGCGTCTCCCTCCTTTCGGGCGACGGTCGGCTATGGGATCATTGACGTTCTCCATCCTGCCTGTCAGGTGGGCTCAGGCTCACTCAAGTTCATCTGGACCATGTTTTGTCCTGTTGGGGCAGTCTGCCGTCCTCTGAATCCCCGGGTTCGTCTCCCGGGGATGCCTCCTCATCCCTCCTCTGGTAGTTGAATCCAACGGCCTGCTTTTAGGGGTGGCCTGGGTTTTGACTCCCCTGGTGGCTTTTCCTCTGGATGCCAACCTAGGGGGGGGGGGGGGGGGGGGGGGCAGGGGTCGCCCTCTCCAAGGAGTCTGGGGTCTCATCTTCATTCGCGGTCCTCTTCGCTGGGAACTGAGAGTGGTACTTGAGGTCCTTTTTTGCTGTTCGTGTTCCTTTCCGGGGATGGGCCATTCTAGCGAGTGGCTGCTGTGGCAGCACCCATGGAGCAGTGAATCTCCTGCCCCGTGCCCCATTCACCCAGCTGTGGCTGTGGGTTCAGTTCCTAAGCTGTATTTATCATCCGAGTCATGATCTATGGATGACAATTGCTGGCTACAGGCTCTCCCCCTAGCGGGCCCCGTTCCCTGGCAACTGTGGGCCACTTGCCATTGGGCGATGCTGTTTGTATTCGTCCGACCGCATTCCTCTTCTTCCTTCTGTAGTCCGCCTGATAGGATCCCTGCCCCTTCAGGCTGGGTTTTCAGCCTCCGGGAGGTCCTCCCGGGAAGGGGGAGCCTGGTCCAAGTGGTGTTCTGCTTCCTGGTCGCCAGTTGGGATGCCCGGAGCTCGTCCTTTTTGCTTCCCGGGCGATTCATACTGTAGCAGCCTATGTCTCCCTGCACCCCGAGTTGAGGCCTGGTGGGGATGGACCTCTTTCTCCCAGACTGAGGTTTGTTCTTATTGCTTCTGGCTTCCTGTCCCCCTTCTCCCTTCTCGTGAGATTCCTGGGGAGGGTCTGGTCAGGAGTCCACACTGTTCTGGGGGCCCCTCTATGACCGAGGTGGTATTGGTTCATCCTCATGGCGCTCTAGGTCAGTGGACCAGTCCTTTTGCATTCGGACCTCTGCTTGCTATCTCGTGGTCTTCTGTTCCTTTCGGATGCTCGGCAGCTCGACTTAGCTGCAGGGTTTCTGAGGGCCAGGGCTGAGGCCTCTGGGTCTGTCGGCCGAGTTGGTGGCCTCCTTGCGGACATTCCGCATTCCGGTCACTTCGGCACTTTGTCATGCGGGTGTGAAGTGGTTTTTTCTCCTAAATGTGGTTAGGGCCGGCGTCTTTGATCCGGCACATGCCGGGTTCGGCGTTTGGTTCTAGGTTTGCCACGGATTTGGCGGGGTCCTCATTGTTGGCCTGACTGGGCTTTTTCGCCCTTCCTTTGGACTTCTGTCCTCCTGTGATATCCGTTGTTGTCGACCGGGTTGGCGTTTCTGCTGGCGATTGCTTCTGGCCGATGTGTTGGGGGGGGCTTCAGGCTTTCTCTGGCCAGGACCCGTCGCTGTCTGTCCTGGATGACTGCTTGTCCTTCACCTGGACCCTTCGTTTCTTCCCGAGGTCTTCTTGGCATTCTTTCGCTCCCAGTGGAAGTTTCTTCCTTCCCTTTGTCAACTTCCGCGGACTCCGTTGGTGGTGAACTTTCTTTCTTTTGCTGTCCATAGTGCAGTGCTCTGGAGTGTGGGCGTCCTGGCGTGTGGCTCTATATGTTGGCCGGCCTTTTGGTCGTCATACGGGCGAGGCAATGGCTCTACGTTCTTTCGCCCCCTGGTTTCGGAATGTCTTTCCGGACTCCTTCCTTTCCCAGCTGTTCCTGCTCGTTTCTCCAGTTTTCCCTCTGTCTCCTGGGAGGAAAGGGGCTGGGGCTTCTCCGGAGCAGTTTGCTAGGCTGCTTCCTGGGGTTCATTGCATGCTTCCCGAAGTTTTACTGTCTGGCCCTGGCTTCCCCTGGGGCTTTGGCTTTTGGCAGGATAGTCCTGCAGGCTGTAGTCCCACCCTAAGTATTAGTTCGTTGGTATCCCTCCTATGCTGTCGTGGAAGGTGACTAGAGAAAATAGAATTATTCTTACCGTTAATTCGGTTTCTAGGAACCTTCCACGACAGCACCTAATTCCCTCCCTATGTTCCTCGGTTTTTCCTGGAATGTATTACTGTTATTATTGCTCTCAGGCTATGGTTCTTTGTAAGACACTGGCTAGTGGGAGGTGGGAGGGTCCTTTTAACCTCTTCTGCTTCCTGTCCCAATTAGGGCGTGGCGAGGCTACCTCCTATGCTGTCGTGGAAGGTTCCTAGAAACCGAATTAACGGTAAGAATAATTCTATTTTTTCTTCTGAATGATAACGAATGGCTAGGCCAGGTACCCAGGGTTACCGGTCTACTGCAGTAGAACTGCTGGCTAGAAATGGTATCGTTTTCGGTTAATGCTTACCGAGACTCTCTACTCCTATGGAAGGAGTATCCTGAATCATCCGCGCCAGGTTTATGCACAACTAGGTGTGCTCGACAGCCATCTGATTTAGTCATTGTTTTTGGTAAACATTATAGCGGCTATACTCAAGCGTTAACAAACGCAATCCAGGTATACGTATTCTCCAGGCTGCAGTAATCCACCTCGGTAGTGCGCCTGTTATAAGAATTTGACATTGTTCTCTACCCACCCAGGGACTGCTTTAGGACGTCCCACGGTCTGTGTCCCCCAATGAGGCGAAGGAGAAAAGGAGATTTTTGTGTACTCACCGTAAAATCCTTTTCTCTTAGCCTCTAATTGGGGGACACAGCTCCCACCCTGTTGTCCGTATCGGGCTTTGTTGGTATTGTTTCTATTTTAAATGCTTTCCTGCATACATGCCTTTTCTTTAGGCTCTACATTCGTTGAGCTTCATATTGTCTTTCTGTTAAGCTCTACGGTCCTTCGGCGTCATATATAGTCGCCCTGTTCTGGCCTACTTTTGGTCACTATCTTCTTCTCCTACTGCTTTAGCACAAAACTGGTCGGGTAAGGGCCCAGCCAGGGGGTGTATACTGCAGAGGAGGAGCCAATTACTCTTTTTCAGATATTGCCTAGTGTCGCCTCCTAGTGGACAGCAGCATAACACCCACGGTCTGTGTCCCCCAATTAGAGGCTAAGAGAAAAAGATTTTACGGTGAGTACACAAAAATCTCCTTTTTATTGACAGATATATTATAAAATTTTAAAAGTGTAAATTTTTAATAAATTCAAAATGTAACAACCTAAAGTTATTATAGGGCCTCATGCAGACCTCCTGTTTCCCGTATGAATGCTATGCTTGGTTTTAACTGATCTGTGAAAGAAAGAATGCGCATATAGGGTCTTATCTCAATAACACACTTTCACTTGTGGAATTGCTCACCTTTAGCAGTTGTGAAACCCACAACTGGTAGAATAGCCTACAAGCAGCTGCTGCAGGGACCGCACTCTCAACGGTGACCGTGGTCGTGATGTAGAGTCTTGGACAAAGTGCTTCGGTGTCCGCGCTGCTGCTCCGAGCCCAAAGAAACACAGACACAGGAATGTCTAGTAGAGCTACAGCCTTTATTTTCCGACGCGTTTCGGAGCCTACTCCCGAGCTCCTTTCTCAGGGAACATCCTGTCCCTGAGGAAGGAGCTCGGGAGTAGGCTCCGAAACGCTTTGGAAAATAAAGGCTGTAGCTGTACCAGACATTCCTGTGTCTGTGTTTCTTTGGTCTCGGAGCAGCAGCGCGGACACCGAAGCACTTTGTCCAAGAATCTACATCACGACCATGGTTTTAACTGATAGCACTTTGACCCAAATAACTATTGCAGGTACTTTACATGTCTGTAGTTTTCCGCCGACCAAGTGGTCATTGCTAAAATTGTGGAAATATGCCCAATTTTGATCAGCGTGTTGGATTAACATGCGCTTGCAAGTCTGAGTCTGAAAAAATTGGACCGCACTTGACTGCCATCTGATTTTCATAGACTGCTAGAGAGCAAAAAAAAATTTTTTTTTTCATGTGTAAGAAAAACTAATGTAACTCTGAAAAAATTGTTCAGTTATTCTTGTATATGAAATGAGGCTTTAATGTAAAAGACTAGATGTCCTTAAAGAAATCACTCCAGAATGATTTGGGATATGTGAAAGCATTCCAAAATTATCACTACGTAAATTGTCACTTCAGTGAGGAAGTGGACGAACTCTAGTGCCACCCAATAAAGGTAGGCAGATTCCTCTCCATAAGGAGAATAGCTAGTCCCCCAGACCTCGTCTTAGCCTCTCATACAGCCAGATCAGAATTCCCACACACTGCACTGATGAGGGGCAGTCA
Source organism: Allobates femoralis (assembly GCA_033576535.1). Classification (NCBI taxonomy): domain Eukaryota; kingdom Metazoa; phylum Chordata; class Amphibia; order Anura; family Aromobatidae; genus Allobates; species Allobates femoralis. The sequence continues at coordinate 458,030,832 of JARQOC010000001.1, forward strand.
CCCCGAAATGCAGCATCTGCAGTTTGGGGTTCTGATCTGGCACAAATCCTAAGTCATATTAAAAGGCTTGTTAAAGAATCGATTATGACTTTGAGCATTTCTATCTTTATTGGATGGCAGTAGAGTTCGTCCACTTCCTCACTGAAGTGAGAATTTGCATATTTCACACGGGAGCTTTGCGGCTATAAGTCTCCTTATCAGTGTCCTTATACCGGCAGGAAGATTCCTCTCCATAAGGAGAATAGCTAGTCCCTTACACTACGTAAAGTGAGACTTGCCAAATTTGAATTTTCAACACAAAACAAGGCTTTTGGTATCTTTTTGTTTCTGCTGATTATGTAGCTATGAGGTTGACAATAAAGCCTAGGTGATGTATATGGACTTCGTAAAACTTTTATTTCACAGCGGGATGGTATATCTAAATTTCTATTTGGGTCACACATTCGCTACTAATATCCATTTTTGTGTGTGTGCAATTTTTGTTTTTTAAAAAAAGTTAAACTCACTTTGATGCAAAAACACCTGAAACTACCTTTTGGGTTGTTTTAATAATAATGTGCCAGTTGACTACTTTCAGAAAATGTATAGGTATGGGCGGTTTTAACCCCTTCACGACACGTCTCAGCGTGTGAGACATGAAATCCAATGCGTTCCCGACCGATGTCTCGGCGTCTGAGACATCGCTGGAACGCTCCCCTGCAGCTCCTGTGAGCCGGGCACTCAGGTGTCACAGATGCTGCTGCTCTGTGACAACCTGTAGTGGACCCTACAGGGGGTGGATTAACCCCCCCATGCCCAGGACCCCCTCCGATCGGCAGTTTAAAAGTGAAACTGCCGATCGGAGGGAATCATAGGGATTCACCCCTCCTGATCTGATTGGAGCTCTCCAATCAGATCTGGAGGGGCGGATCGGCGGGTGCCCTCCCCTCCACAGCCCCCTCCAGCACCAGGACCTACAGGGGCCCCCCACTGTGTCCCCCCAACCGCCTTCCCCCCTCTATCATTGTGTATATACCGGCGGGCTACAGCACGCCGGTCAGATAACGCGGTCCCCTCCGCGCTGTGCCCCCCCCCCCAGGCAGCCCCCACCTCCGGGACCTGTGCCTGGTCCCCCCCTCACCTCATCCGGCGGGCTGCACACTCCGGTGCGCCCGCTCCTGTGCCCGCCGCTGTGCTTCTTCTCCGGTCGGGCGGCCCCGCCTCCTCTCCCAGCCTCCTCCTCGTCATCGGTGGATCGAGAGGGAGGTATGCATGTATGGTATGCATGTATGGTATGTATGTATGGTATGTATGTATGTATGATGATGATGGATGGGAGGTGCATGCATGGACGTGTGCGTACGTCAGCGTGTGTGGACGAGTGTGCGTGCGTGGACAAGTGTGCGTGCGTGAACGTGTTCGTGTGTAGACATGTGTATAGATGGATGTGTGTGTGAATGTCAGCGTGTGGGTGTGCGTGTGTGGATGTCAGCGTGCGAGGATGTGTGTGCGTGGATGTCAGCGTGCGTGGATGTGTGAGCGTGGATGTGCATGTGTGGGTGTACGTGCGTGGATGTGTGTGAGCGTGGATGTACATGTGTGGGTGTGCGTACGTGGAAGTGTGCGTGTGTGAACGTGTTCGTGTGTAGACGTGTGTATGGATGGATGTCAGCGTGCGTGGATGTGTGGATGTGTGAGCGTGGATGTGCATGTGTGGGTGTACGTGCGTGGATGTACATGTGTGGGTGTGCGTGGAACTGTGCGTGGATGTGTGCGTGCGTGGATGTCAGCGTGCGTGAATGCATATGTGGATGTGTGCGCGAGTGGATGTGTGCGCGATTGGATGCATATGTAGAAATGCGTGAGTGGATATGTGCGTGCATGATGTCAGTGTGCGTGGATGTCAGATTGCATGGATGGATGTCATCGTGCGTGGAAGTGGATGTGGATGATGGGTGCATGGGTGGATGGATGGGTGCAACAAGGGATCAAGTGTCCTCTTGTTGTAGTCTCTGGGATCATAGTCATGGTGCACTGTATGACAGATCATTGTCATACAGTGCACCATATCTGTGACCTCAGAGACTGTAGGAAGAGGACATTTGATCCCTTGCTGTAGTCTCTGGATTGAGCAGAGGCGATCGAGCGTCGTGGGACCTTCGTTGTGGACTACGTCGGAGGCGATCGAGCGTCGTGGGATCTTCGTTATGGACTACGTCGGATCTTTTTATAATAAAGATGGAGTCTGAATTTTGTTTGTTTTTTTTCCAAATAAAAATATTTTTCTCTGTGTGTATTTATTGACTACCTACCAGAGATTCCTAATGGCGGGTCGAACATTGGCCCAATATTATGAATCTCGGACTTAGTGCCAGCTGCCAATAAAAAAGCTGGCATTAACCCCTTTATTACCCAGTTTGCCACCGGCACCAGGGCAACTGGAAGAGCATGGGTACAGCGCCAGAAAGTGGTGCTTCAATGAATGTGCCATTTTCTGGGGCGGCTGCGGCTGCAATTCACAGCATGGGGGGCCCAGAACGCTTGGGCCTTTCCATGCTGAGGATTCCAGCCCCCAGCTGCCTAGTTGTACCAGGCTGGGCCAAAAATATGGCGGAGCCCCACGCCATTTTTTTTCTTCTAGAATTAGTTCTAGAAATAAATAAAAAATGGGCTTCGCTGTATTTTTGGTTGCAGCCAGGTACAACGAGGCAGCTGGGGGTTGCTGGCAGTCTGTAGCTGCCAAGTTGTACCTGGCTGGACCAAAAATATGGCGGAGCCCCACGCCATTTTTTTTTCTAGAAGTTGTTCTAGAAATAAAAAAAAGGCCTTCGCTGTATTTTTGGTAGCCAGCCAGGTACAACTTGGCAGATGGCTGACTGGAATCCTCAGCGTGGAGAGACCCAAATGTTGTGGGTCCCCCACGCTGCAAATTGCAACCCACAGCCACCCAAGAAAATAGCGCATTCATTAGAGGCGGCATTTTCTGGTGCTGTACCCCAACTCTTCCAGTTGCCCTTGTGCTGGTGGCACACGGGTTCTCCATATGCGACATGGTGTCCGCTAACAATTTCAATGGAAAATTAGCTCCAATTGTTAGCGGAAACCATGTCTCGTATGGAGAGCCCCTCCCCGTGTCCCTGAACATTGGAGCTCCCCCACAAGTGACCCCATTTTGGAAACTAGACCCCCTAAGGAACTTATCTAGATACATAGTGAGCACTTTGAACACACGTGCTTCACAAATTAGTCCATAAAAGGGAAAAAGAATATTTTTGTGGAAAAATTTTTACGGATCAATTTGTGAAGCACCTGGGGCTTCAAAGTGCTTACTATGCATCTAGATACATTCCTTGGGGGGCCTAGTTCCCAAAATGGGGTCACTTGTGGGGTAGCTCCAATGTTTAGGCACACAGGGGCTCTTTATATGTGACATGGTGTCCACTAATAATTCTAATTGTTAGCGGACACCATGTTGCGTATGGAGAGCCCCTGTGTGCCTAAACATTGGAGCTCCCCCACAAGTGACCCCATTTTTTAAACAAGACCCCCCAGGAAAATTATATAGATGTATAGTGAGCACTTTGATCCCCCAGGTGCTTCACAAATTGATCCGTAATAAAAGAATAAGTACTTTTTTCTTTTCACAAAAATTTATTTTTTCATTTTTACGGATCAATTTGTGAAGCACCTGGGGGTTCAAAGTGCTCACTACCCATCTAGATATGTTCCCTGGGGGGGTCTAGTTTCCAAAATGGGGTCACTTGTGGGAAGCTCCAATATTTAGGCATACAGGGGCTCTCCAAACACAACATGGTGTCTGCTAAGAATTTGAACTGATTTTCTGTTCAAATTATTAGCAGACACCATTTCGCATTTGGGAGTCCCTATGTGCCTAAACATTGGAGCTCCCCCACAAGTGACCCCATTTTGGAAACTAGACCCTATTTTTTCATTTTTACGGATTAATTTGTGAATCACATGGGGGTTCAAAATGCTCACCACCCATCTAGATATGTTCCCTGGGGGGTCTAGTTTTCAAAATGGGGTCACTTGTGGGGGAGCTCTAATGTTTAGGCACACTGGGGCTCTCCAAACGCGACATGGTGTCCGCTAACAATTTGAATGGAAAATTAGCTCAAATTGTTAGCGGACACCATGTCGCGTTTGGAGGGTCCCTGTGTGTCTCCACATTGGAGCTCCCCCACAAGTGACCCCATTTTGGAAACTAGACCCTCCAGGGAACATATCTAGATGGGTGTTGAGCACTTTGAACCCCCAGATATTTCACAAATTGATCCGTAACTATGAAAAAGTACTTTTTCTTCCACAGTTTCACATAGGCAAAGGGATAAAATACATCCCAAAATTTGTTGGGCAATTTCTCCTGAGTACACCGATACCTTATATGTGGTCATAAACCACTGTTTGGGCGCACGGCAGGGCTCAGGAGGGAAGAAGCGCCATTTCACTTTTTGAACGGAAAATTGGGTCCAAAATTCAAATTGCGCTCCTTCCCTTCTGAGCCCTACCGTGCGCCCAAACAGGGGTTTATGACCATATATGAGGTATCTGTGTACTCAAGAGAAATTGCCCAACAAATTTTAGGATGCATTTTATCCTGTTGCCCATGTGAAAATGAAACAATTGAGGCTAAAAGAACATTTTTGTTACAAAAATTAAAATGTCCATTTTTTCCTTCAACTTTATTTTAGTTCCTGTAAAGCACCTGAAGGGTTAATAATCTTCTTGAATATAGTTTTGAGTAGCTTGAGGGGTGCAGTTTTTGGAATGGTGTCACTTTTGGGTGTTTTCTGTCATGTAAACGCCTCAAAGGGACTTCAAATGTGATGTGGTCACTAAAAAAAATGGTTTTGTAAGTTTTGCTGGAAAAATGAATAATTGCTGATGAACTTTGAACCCTTATAACGTCCTACCAAAATTTTTTTTTTTTTCTTCCAAAATTGTGCTGATGTAAAGTAGACATGTGGGAAATGTTATTTATTAACTATTTTGTGGCACATAACTCTCTGGTTTAGCAGAATAAAAATAAAAAATTAGAAAATTGCTAAATTTTCAAAATTTTTGCCAAATTTTTGATTTTTTTCATTAATAAACGCTAAAATTATTGATCTAAATTTAATACTAACATGAAGCCCAATATGTCACGATAAAACAGTCTCAGAATCGCTCGGATCCAATGAAGCGTTCCAGAGATATTACCTCATACAGGGACACTGGTCAGAATTGACAAAAATGCCTCGGTCTTTAGGGTCAAAATAGGTTCGGACATGAAGGGCTTAAATTATAATTTTGTTTTAAAAAAAATGTAATATGAATTTTACTTATACGTGTCAAAATTGTGAATATTGTCTTTCGTACCAGAGGCTTAAAATGTAAAAAAACAACAAAAAAAAACTTGGAAATGTTTACTATGTTCAATTTTACCTCAATTTTTTTTACAGATGAGGTAGATAGCCTTTTATGTGAAAGGCGAGAAGGAGAACATGATGCAAGCAGACGATTAAAAACTGAATTTTTAATAGAGTTCGATGGTGTAAGTACTGATGACAGAAATCAAGCAATATAAATGCAAAGTGTACATATGCTTAATCGTACTGAAATTTGGTAAACTCTTTAGATATTTGTTTATATTTAGCTAATAAATTGTTCTCATTGCTTATATGAAAGTTCTGCTAATTTTTAACATTCTAACATTCTTTAAACAGCTGATCCCCACCTTTACATGGAGAGACACTTTTTGCCCTGAGAGTGGGTCACAGCCAAATTCAGACCTTCCCCCCTGAGGAGGAGCATCTCCAATTATCCGTTTCATGACAGCCAAAGCATTTCCATAGAAATTACACTGAGGCAGCATACTTGGTGTACCGTATATACTCGTGTATAAGCCGAGTTTTTCAGGCCAAAAATTGGGCTGAAAAAAACCCCTCTCGGTGTATACACGGGTCAATACGGTAGGGGCTGTGGTGGGGGCTGTGTCCGGGTCTGGGGAGGCTGGAGGAGGCGGGGGGAGGCTGCTGCATGAGCGCCCCGTCACGTGGGGCCGCTCATTATATATGCACTGCTTCCCCCTGTCAATCAGCGGCAGGGGGAACCAGTGCATATCTGCATATATGCCCCCCAAATGCTGGCACTCGCCCCCCTCTGTTGTAAGGCCCCCCCCCCCGGCTGCTTAACTTACCATCCCTGGTCTTCTGCACCGCGCCGGTCCTCCGTGCTCCGTCCTCCGTGCTCTCGTCCTATATAGCGTCCCCTCTCCCTTGTGTCCCTCTATATAGTGTCCCCTGTCCTGTGTGTCCCTCTATATAGCGGCCCCTCTCCTGTGTGTCCCTCTATATATCGTCCCCTCTCCTGTGTCTCCCTCTATATATCGTCCCCTCTCCTGTGTGTCCCTCTATATAGCGTCCCCTCTCCTGTGTGTCCCTCTGTATAGCGTCCCCTCTCCTGTGTGTCCCTTTATATAGCCTGTATACACCACTGGGGAGGCTGCCTGTATACACCACTGGGGAGGCTGCTGTATATACCACTGGGGAGGCTGCTGTATATACCACTGGGGAGGCTGCTGTATATACCACTGGGGAGGCTGCTGTATATACCACTGGGGAGGCTACTGTATATACCACTGGGGAGGCTGCTGTATACCACTGGGGCTGCTGTATATACTGCTGGGGCCTGTATATACCACTGGGGAGGCTGCTGTATACTACCACTGGGGAGACTGCTGTATACTACCACTGGGGAGACTGCTGTATACTACCACTGGGGAGGCTGCTGTATACTACCACTGGGGAGGCTGCTGTATACTACCACTGGGGAGGCTGCTGTATACTACCACTGGGGAGGCTGCTGTATACCACACTGCTGGGGGCTGTATACCTGTGCTGGGGTCCACCCTCGGCTTATACACGAGTCAATTGGTTTTCCCAGGTTTTGGGGGCAAAAGTAGGGGGTCGGCTTATACACGGGTCGGCTTATACACGAGTATATACAGTATTTTTGGGCTATAAGAAGCACTTAGGTTTTGGAGGAAGAAAATGGAGGAAAAAAATTTAAGCTAAAAATGTCATGGTGCACTGTTGTTGGGTGTGTGTGTGTGTGTGTATGTCCTCCATCTTGTCCTGTATATGAGCTCCATCCTGGTATTTATAACCTGCAAATCAGCTTTGAAGTAGCAACATTGTAACAGGCACTGAACGATGGCACACGAATCCAATTAGAGCTCAGTCATTCCTTTGGCGCCATCTACTGACTCTTAACATGAATATCATTTATACAGCAAACATATAGGAAGAAATTCATTCATTCATTCTGGATATGTTTATATATCCTTTTTTATTATAATATGATAAATAATAAAACACTTTTATTTTTATATTTTCCACTTTCAGATCTTTCTACTAAAATTTATGTTTCTGCTATTTTTAACAAAACTAATAAAATTTGAGGATATACTACAAATAAAAATAGTATATTTTAAATAAGATATTTTAACAAGGCATTTTTACTCAAAAAAATGTTTTCTTCCTACACTTACTTTTTGGCACATTCTTCTTATTATTATTAGGTCCACAGAAAAATAAACCAAATAACTGTTCTAAATAACTGTTTAAACAGTCCACTTCACTTCTTTCAGCTCTCATTAAATGTTTTTTTTTAATTAAATTTTTTTATTAGATTTTATTAATGCTCATGAACCAATATTTATATTTTATATATATGCACCAATATGTATATATTTATTTCCTAAATAGATTCTTATATATAATCACACACAAAAGAATATGGTATATTCTATAGTATAATATAATCCATTTTTTATGAGCACCTTCATATATTTGGATATGGTATAGGATTTGTTTATAAGTCAAATTCCTCAAATTTATTAACACTATCCTGCACGGAAATTTTCTCTCCCTGGAAACACACATATTTCTGATGGTGAATTTCATCAGATTATATAGCACAACTAGATAAACTAACTATATCATAAGTTAATCAGAACAATATATATTATGTTTTGTGAGTTTGAATCCAGCTCATCTCTTCTTTGTTCCTTTTTTCTTTTCTTTTTCTCTTTTTTTCTCTCTTTTTCTTGATTTATTTCTCTTTATAGTAAGGTTTCAAGCAGTCCCATTTGAGCTTGAAAAGGAGCAGCAAATTGACTTATGAACAGTTGTATGGAATTGTTTGTGTTCTTTGACAGTTTTTACGATGGAATGTTTACAAACACCGTGATGTCACATTGTTATCCACCCTATCACTGACGTCACAGTACAGGGGCTGTCACTTCTTTCTTGGCGCCTTTTTGGGTTTAAATAAGATTGTTTCCATTGTGCTCTTGTTGTTCCCTGAGGAAGGAGCTCGGATAGAGGCTCCGAAACGCGTAGGATGAAATAAAGAAAAAATCTGCCCAGTTAACTCTTCGTTTCCTGGTGATTCCTGTTTGGCAGCGCGGGCATTTCAGCATTTGTTCCTATTACAGCAATCCTGGTATTTGTTCCCCATCCTAGTCCCATCTTGCTCTATGCAGCCCTCATCCTGTATGTGTTCCTGTCATGTAAATGTGACCTGCCTGGGTTCATCTTGAGCCCATTCTGGTATATATGGCCCCCCATTTTGGTATAGCTGTCATCTTGGAATATACAGTGCCTACAAGTAGTATTCAACCCCCTGCAGATTTAGCTGGTTTGATAAGATGCCAATAAGTTAGAGCCTTCAAACTGCAAACGAGAGTAGGATTTATTAACAGAAGCATAAATCTTACAAACCAAAAAGTTATGTTGCTCAGTTGAATTTTTATAAATTTTAAACATAAAAGTGTGCGTCAATTATTATTCAACCCCTATGTTTAATATTTTGTGGAATAACCCCTGCTTGCAATTACAGCTAATAATCGTCTTTTATAAGACCTGATCAGGCCGGCACAGGTCTCTGGAGTTATCTTGGCCCACTCCTCCATGCAGATCTTCTCCAAGTTATCTAGGTTCTTTGGGTGTCTCATGTGGACTTTAATCTTGAGCTCCTTCCACAAGTTTTCAATTGGGTTAAGGTCAGGAGACTGACTAGGCCACTCCAACACCTTGATTTTTTTCCCTCTTGAACCAGGCCTTGGTTTTCTTGGCTGTGTGCTTTGGGTCGTTGTCTTGTTGGAAGATGAAATTACGACCCATCTTAAGATCCTTGATGGAGGAGCGGAGGTTCTTGGCCAAAATCTCCAGGTAGGCCGTGCTATCCATCTTCCCATGGATGCGGACCAGATGGCCAGGCCCCTTGGCTGAGAAACAGCCCCACAGCATGATGCTGCCACCACCATGCTTGACTGTAGGGATGGTATTCTTGGGGTCGTATGCAGTGCCATCCAGTCTCCAAACGTCACGTGTGTGGTTGGCACCAAAGATCTCGATCTTGGTCTCATCAGACCATAGAACCTTGAACCAGTCTGTCTCAGAGTCCTCCAAGTGATCATGAGCAAACTGTAGACAAGCCTTGACATGACGCTTTGAAAGTAAAGGAACCTTACGGGCTCGTCTGGAACGGAGACCATTGCGGTGGAGTACGTTACTTATGGTATTGACTGAAACCAATGTCCCCACTGCCATGAGATCTTCCCGGAGCTCCTTCCTTGTTGTCCTTGGGTTAGCCTTGACTCTTCGGACAAGCCTGGCCTCGGCATGGGAGGAAACTTTCAAAGGCTGTCCAGGCCGTGGAAGGCTAACAGTAGCTCCATAAGCCTTCCACTTCCAGATGATGCTCCCAACAGTGGAGACAGGTAGGCCCAACTCCTTGGAAAGGGTTTTGCACCCCTTGCCAGCCTTGTGACCCTCCACGATCTTGTCTCTGATGGCCTTGGAATGCTCCTTTGTCTTTCCCATGTTGACCATGTATGAGTGCTGTTCACAAGCTTGGGGAGGGTCTTAAATAGTCAGAAAAGGCTGGCAAAAGAGATAATTAATCCACACATGTGAAGCTCATTGTTATTTGTGCCTGAACTACTTCTTAATACTTTAGGGGGACCAAACAGAATTCTGGTGGTTTGAGGGGTTGAATAATAAATGACCCTCTGAATTAACTTTTAACGGTTTAAAAAAAAAAAAAAAAAAAAAAAAAAATTTTTTGTGGCACTGCATTTTCCACTTCCAGGCTGATCTACAGTCCAAATGTCACAATGCCAAGTTAATTCCGCATGTGTCAACCAGCTAAATCTGCAGGGGGTTGAATACTACTTGTAGGCACAGGTCCTTATTCTGGTATATATGGCCCTCATCCTGTTCCATCCTGGTATATATGGCCCCATTCTGGTATATTGTATGGCACTCATCCTGATATATATGATCACCATCATGGGCCCATCCTGGTACATGCGCTTGTAATTATGGCCCTCATCCTGGATCCATCCTTGTACAGTGGTGCTCAAAAGTTTACATATCCCAGCTGATTTTTTGCTTTCTTGACCTTATTTCAGAGAATATGAATAACACACACTTTTTTCCACTCATGGTTCGTGGTTGGGTGAAGCCATTTATTGTCAAACAACTGTGTTTTCTCTCTTTAAATCAGGGGTGGGGAACTCCAGTCCTCGAGGGCCGCAAACAGTGCAGGTTTTCAGGATTTCCTTAGTATTGCACAGGTGATAACGTAATCACTTGCACTGGTGATGATTCCAATCCCTGTGCAATACTAAGGAAATCGTGAAAACCTGAACTGTTTGCGGCCCTCGAGGACTGGAGTTCCCCACCCCTGCTTTAAATCATGACAACAAAAAACATCCAAATGACCCTGATCAAATGTTCACATGTCCCAGTTCTTAATATCGTGTATTGCCCCCTCTAACATCAATGACATCTTGAAGTCTTTTATGATAGTTCTGGATGAGGCTCTTTATTTTCTCAGATGGTAAAGCTGCCAATCCTTGGCAAAAAGCCTCCAGTTCCTGTAAATTCCTGGGTTTTCTTGCATGAACTGCATGCTTAAGCTCTCCCCAGAGTGGATCAATGATATTGAGGTCAGGAGACTGAGATGGCAACTCAGGAACCTTGACTTTGTTCTGCTGCAGCCAATGACAGGCCAACTTGACCTTGTGTTTTGGATCGTTGTCATGTTGTAACGTCTAAGTACGTCCCATGCGCAGCTTTCAGGGTGATGAGGGCAAATCTTCCTCCAGTATTTGCTGAAAACGTGCTGCATTCATCTTTCCTTCAACTTTGACCAAGTTTTCTGTGCCTTTGTAGCTCACACATCCCCACATCATCAGTGATCCACTTCCATGCTTTACAATAGGAATGGTGTTCCTTTCATCATAGGCCTTTGTTGACAACTCCAAATGTAAGGTTTATGGTTGTGGTCAAAAAGTTCGATTTTGGTCTCATCTATCCAAATTACCTTGTTCCAGAAGTTTCTGGCTTGTCTCTGTGCTGTTTGGCATTTGTGCAGTAATGACTTTCTTCTGGCGACTCGATCATGCAGCCCATTTTTCTTCAATGACCTCCTTACTGTGCAGCTACTTTTCAGTGAATCCTGTATTTCAGCTGATGTTATTTGTGGGTTTTTCTTTGCATCCCGAATAAATTTCCTGACAGTTGTGGCCAAAATATTTGTTAGTCTAACAGATCATGGTTTTGTTTTTACTGAGCCCTTGATTTTCCATTTGTTAATCACTAGTGATGAGCGAGCATGCTCGGCACTACTCGTTACTCACACGAGTATCCCGGTACTCTTAATGCTCGGTGAGCACCGCCGAGATGCTCGGACTCTTCACTAAAAATTATCGCTCTGACGCAAATACACAGCTCCCTTCAGTACACACAGTGAGCTGGCACCTCACAGAGAGCAGATTGATTGTTAGGGTCCCTCTGGGGGGCACAGCAAGGTGTTGTATGCTGCGATGATTTGAAAAAGCCCACCCTCCTGCCCTTTCCTGACTGATGAAGAAAAAAATTCAAAACTTTTAATTTGTAATTAACTAAAGTTGTACTTCATATAGAAAAAAAAATAAAATCTAAAGACGTCAGGTAAAAAAATATTCATATTTGGATCACTTAATATGGAATGCCCCCATTTTGTATATATGCCGCCCATTTTGTATATATGCCGCCCATCCCGTATATATGCCGCCCATCCTGTATATATGCCCCCATCCACATCCTGTATAAATAGTCCTTTTGGGTATATGACCCCCATCTTCCCACACGGAGCCCCATGGCTTACTAATGGGGAACCGCAGATGCTGAGCGGGGGTGCCGGAGGTGAGGGGCATGCGTACAGGACCGAAGCTGCGGGGGATGACTGGCGGCGGTGGGTGCCGCCATGTTTTTTGTGGCCAGCTGCATTCACTAACTGCAGCCAGTCAGTAGCGACTTCAACAAAATGGCTGTGGCCATAATGGAGACCCACGCCCCTTTGGAAGTCTCTGCCTCTACCGGCCGGCTGCACACTTCTAGTGAATGCAGTGGAGTGCACAATTCCCAATAACAATTATAAAGGTTGATTTATTACTCCTTTCCAATGCAACCGTAACCTTGTTACAGTGGAATTTTTTTGAATTTCTATCGATTATCAATAGTTTTTTATATTACTGACATATCCTGGTTGATTATGACAGGTACAGTCTGGAGGAGACGACAGAGTTCTTGTTATGGGGGCAACTAACAGACCTCAAGAGTTGGATGAGGCAGTTCTCAGGTATGATAATGTAAAAAATAATTCAAAGTTATTCTACTACTGGTATACAAAAGTCTGTCCCAAAAACAGCACTACCTATAGGGCATTGTGTAAATTACATTTGAAATAATAGTAGGCAGCACTCACCATTCTGTTGCATTGGGATTTCTTTATTTCCAGGTGCACACGGGTGACATGCAGGCATGGTGGTGGATGCGGGGTGTGTCCAGGGACTACGTGTTTTGCTCAAATGAGCTTCAACAGGTTCACTCTGGACCCGTGTGCAACTGGAATTAAAGAAATAAAGAAATCCCAATGCAACAGAATGGTGAGTGCTGCCTACTATTACTTCAAATGAACTTTGGGGTTTTGTAAACAAAGGCACAGCACCACAATTCAAAAGCGGGAGAGGTTCTGTATTTCCTCCATAGCCGAATAGTGGCACAACCAGAGCTCCACATCTACAGACAGTAGTGTGGGTCATTTCTATTAATTCCTTTAAAAATTGTGTAAATTACAGTTAAACTGGAATGTGATTAAGCCCATAAGCTTTGTTGATTAGTCAAAGAAAACGGCACCACCTATAGGACATCTGTGACAGGGGCCAACACGCCATCCAGGAAACTGGCCACAGTGCAGGCATTATCGCCTGTGTCTACTCATACTTTTGTGGCGGACCCATTCTGTTGCTGCACTCCCTCCCATTTGCGCTTCATTCTGGAATGCAGGCTGGCGCCATGGCCATTGGCTTTAGCTTGCAGGGTGAGGGAGAGCACATGGGGAGAGAGTGCACAGGGGAATGGCAGGCAGCAGCAACACCTTCCAAGGCATGGCTTTTCCCCCAGCCCTCCTCGGTGGCCCTTTGATTAGTAATGCGAGTAGTTGAACTAATGTATAATCGTACATGTTCTATAATTGCCCGATGCAATAGAATTTGGCCCCTGTCTAGTGTTTTATAACAGAGTAATATGTATAATATAAATAGTGGCTATAGAGTAGTGTCTTAATGGACAACGGCGCTCATATATACTGTTATAAATCCTTCATTGCATTTCCTTTTAACTAGCTCTAGTGTTAAGCTATCCATAATGGCATACATTCCCCATGCAGTTAAGGCCCAGTCTCGCATAACGACGCATCAGTGATCCCGATAACGATGTGCAGAGATCGCTGGTACGTCATTTACACATCGCTGATAAGATGTCAAACAGGCATCTTACCAGCGATGTGAAAAACAACGCACTAGTGATCCAGAATTATACCGAGGTCGTTGTGAATTTTCTCTCCATAGCGTAGCCTTGAGATCGTTGCTCATTATCTTTGTCAAACACAACGATGTAGCGTTCCCAGCGGGAGCACAACGACGCAGGAATGACCCAGAGCAGTGTGTAACGATCAACGATCTCACAGCAGGGGCCAGATCATTGGTGTGTGTCACACAGAACGACATCGCTGTTGCGTCACGAATTTCGTGACGCAACAGCGATCCCAATAGCGATTCGTTAGTGATCTCTTTATGTGTGACAGGGCCTTTAGTTTCTTTCAAGCTACAATGTTCATGCTTTGATTAGTTTTCAGACCTGACTGTCCAATTTCTTTCCATAAACCAGTAATCCAATCAGGTGACAAATTAAAGGTTTGCTTGTTTGTCATAATTACAAATGAATGTTCTCACAAACGCTTGTTTAGCAGTTATCAACACTTGAGGGAAGTTTGCAGTTTTTAGTTTCAAACATTGTCATGTGTGTGTCATTCCTAGTAATAAATGTTGTGTGTGAGTATTGTGCCTGAATGCTGCTGTCTTCATTAGCGCTTGCGTATCTGCACAGCTTCATTCCTGGATGGATTTCCCCTTCAGCCAATGAGTGGTTTACTCTTTGTACTGACACACTGAGAAGCGAGTAATGATATTCTCTGCAGATGAGATTTGGAAATGGATGAGGCAGATTTTGATAATGTCATTACCACATTCATTATTCTGCTATGTTTATATTTCTTACTAAATCATTCTGTTTGCAGGAGATTTACAAAAAGAGTTTACGTATCCTTACCAAATGAAGAGGTATGAAAACAAATGTGTTACTTGTCAGGATTTGTTCTTTTTATGTGCTGCTAATTGGGGTATACAAAAATCAGATGGAGTGTGACCCTTAACCTCTTCCTGCAAATGAACATAACTATGTTCAAAATGCAAGTGGTTTACTGCATTTAAACAGGTATGTCCCAGGTATAGCATTGGCACAGAAGCTGTGCCAGTGCCATCTGCAGCAGTAGTCGGCTGTAATACACATTTAAACTTCTGTTGAGTGTGCTGGGACTGAAGCTAGCTTTGATCCAATCACTTTAATCCTGATTACTTGCAAGACGTGAGGAATTTGATAGGATTCCTTTGTCAGCTCATTGGCACCATAATCGTTGCATGGATAGAAGCTATGACAACCAGAAAGTCTAACATTGGCCTCCATGTGTGCCATCTACCGCAAGCTACCAGATTTTGCAAGAGGCTGAATGCAATAGGCTGTCTGTCAGTCAGTCAAACACGGTCAGCTTAGGTAATGCACAGCAATACCGTATATAAGTAGTACAACAGTGTGCTCACAGGATCAGATGTTCAAGTCATCTTGTGGGACTAATAAACATTGTAAAATTTAAAAACATACAATTGCGGTTTCCTTGCTCATAATGAGCCAAGTAATATCCTTTTATCCCTTGTGAATTTTAAAAATATATAAAAATTAATATGAATCAGATACCATCAAACTTATATTTACCCTCAGCATAATTAATTGACAATTTATGTATAGTGCACAACTCACTCTAGAAAACAAAAAAACACTTTTTTTTCCCCAAAAAAATTTGAGAAAAGTGGTGGTGCGTCTTATATTCCAAGAGCTATAACTTTTTTTTGACCTGCATAAGAAAGCTAAAATGTCAATTATACCTAAAACTGCATGGTGCTAAAAAAAGAAGCAATTCTATTTTAGATTTTTGCCTTTGGTATGTGACAAGTGATCAAAATGTTGCATCTTTAACAAAATGACACAAATGACATTTTTAGATTGTTAAAGTAATACAGCACCGCTGACTGAAAATTGTGAAATATATTTCTTTCAGAATATTCAAAAACAGGTGATTTTTTTTTTCAGTGTCTATTGTACAGGGTGGGCCATTTATAGGGTGGGCAATTTGTATGGATACACCTAAATAAAATGGGAACAATTGGTGATATCAACTTCCTGTTTGTGGTACATTAGTATATGGGAGGGTATAATAATGTGCCACAAACAGGAAGTTGATATCGCCAATTGTTCCGATTTTATTTAGGTGTATCCATATAAATGGCCCACCCTGTACAGAAACAAATAGAAATTTTGTATAGCTATAATTTTACTGCACTATAACCTAAAATGAGCACTTTATTTATGCAGCATGGTAAATCGAAAAAAAATGTAATAAACTAAATAAATGACAAGTGTGCCAAAGCTGTTTTTCTTTATATTGTGGTGCTAGTCTAATCCTTACTGTTTGCGCAACTCTTGATTGGGTTTTGAATTGAATTAGTACCCTAAAACTGTCTGTGCTGCTTTATGTCCGTATGTGTGTGTGTGTGTGTATATGTATATACATATAAAGCAGGTGAGAAGTATTTAACACCACCAATTTTCAAAGTACATGTATCTACAGGACCTACTGACATGAATTTCTCACCAGATGTCTGTAACAACCCATCTGATCCACACAGGAAAATAAATCAAAGTATAGATGTCCATAAATTTAGTGATAGTAATGAGAAAGGACACAGAGAAAAAGTATTGATCACGCTTACTGAAATTTATGTAATGTTTTGTAAAAAAGCCTTTGTGATGACAGCTTCAAGAGGCCTCCTGTATGGAGAAACTAGTCCCATACATTAGTCAGGTGTGATTTTGGCCCTTTATTCCACACAAACACTCTTCAAATCCTGAACGTTTCATGTGCTTCTTCTATGAACTCTGAGCTTTAGTTCCCTCCATAGATCTATTGGATTTAGGTCAGGGATTCGCTGGGTCATTCTAGCAGCTTTATTTTTTTTCTTTGGAACCTATTGAGAGTTTTCTTGGCTGTGTTTTGGATCATTGTCTTGCTGAAATGTCCATTCTTGTTTCATCTTAGTCATCTGGTAAACGGCAGCAGACTTTTATCAAGAATATTTCAGTACATTTGTCCATCATCCTTCCTTCAATTATGTGAAATTTGCCAGTACCATATGCTGAAAAACAGCCCCAAATCATGATGCTCCCACCTCCAAATTTCACTGTTGGAGTGGTGTTTTGGGGTGATTTGCAGTGCCCTTTTAGCCTCCAAAGATCTGTATTATGGCATCCAAAGATTGGTTCATTTTAGGTCTCATTTTACCAGACTATGTTCTCCATTTATTTTACAGGTTTGTCTAAATATTGTTGGAAAAACTTGAAACGCTCCTAGACATTCTTTTTGTTCAGCGATGTAGTCTTGTGTAGTGGGCATCCATAGAGGCCCTGGAGGCTGAATGCATTACTTATTGTGTTTATTAAAATCAATTGAACCTGCTGATTTAATTATTTCTGTAGCTCTCGCTGGTGGTCCTTTGGCTTTTTGACAACTGTCCTAAAAATTCCTTTCACTCGTCTGGCTAAAATCTTGCAGGCAGCACTTGGCTGTGGCTAATTTATGGTGAAATAGTTTTTTCCACTTCTGGATTATGGCCCTAACCGCACTCACTAGAACCTTCAGTAGCTTTAGAAATTCTTCTGTAACCAATGCCATTAGGATGTTTTGGGACAATATGGTTGCAAAGGTCTTGATACAGCTGACTTGTTTTACCCATCATGGGATGTTTATTGTGTGGCACCTTGGTAATGAGACACCTTTTTTTTAAGAAATCAGTTGAGCCAGCTGAATTTTCACTTAATTCCTACTAAGTTGGTATGCATTTCTCAGCATTAAATATACTGTAATGTAAGAGAATCTTTGGTTTGATTTCTTTGCCTGGGTTGATAGGATGGGTTTTTACCAACATCTGGTGAGATATTAATAGCACCTTTTTAATATATTTGCTTAGAATTGGTGACGTGTTAATTTCTTCACCCGCTGAATATCATTTATCTTTTTTTTTTACACAGACAAGACTGCTGCTTTTGCAAAATCTTTTAAGTAAGCAAGGTAACCCCCTGACACAGAAAGAACTGACGCAGTTGGCAAGGTAAGTACTATTCTGGAATTCCTGATACTCTGTACCTCTCACTATATAACTCCTGCAGGTGAAAGTTCTGATTTTGATTTTGTAAAGAGACTTATGGAAAGTTAAAGTTTTATTATTCTAAAAGGCTGGCTGATGGATATTCTGGTAGTGATATAACTGCACTGGCGAAGGATGCAGCTCTTGGACCAATAAGAGGTAATTTTGGATGTGTTCTGTTTGTACAATACAGGTTTTGCATGAAGACAAATAAAATATGTATTTTCTATAAACTGATGAAGCATTTCTGTCTTGGCTTGTACTCAATTTGGTTATCAGCATGCACACTGATGTACTGTGCAATGTTGATATAAATTGGCAACTTTTGGTTTAGATTATTAGAAATTACTAATTTTATTGCACAATGAGAAAACCTTACCGTTGTGGTTTCTACTTACACTGCAATGTTAGAATTTATATTTTAGAATTTAGTGTAGTAAACACCTTTTTACTATTCATGTTTGTTACATAAATATGGGAAAACTGCATCTATAACTGCAGAAGTTTTGTACTTCTGTGACTTTGTGCATAAGTTAGTGATACATGGACACATTACCGGATCCAAAGAGATCTCTTATTATGGAGAGGGATAACATTTGGTTTCTGCACTAGCTTTCAGCTAATTTTATTTTTTTTTGATAGAGCTGAAACCTGAGCAGGTGAAAAATATGTCTGCAAGTGAGGTAAGGCAATTCCATGTGTAAATTCTTCCATCTCCACTATATGGAGAAAAATATTGGTACACACTATTATATTGAATTTAGGATCTTCATTCAGTCCTATTGTCAGTCATATCAAATCCAGCACCCAACCATGCCGTCTGTCTTTACTAATTAGTGCATTCTAAGGCTGGCTTCACACTACGTTTTTGTTCCTGTTCGTGGGATCCTGTTTCTTGTAGGATCCAAAGAACAGGAACAGACAGCACCGGATTGGCAACTCCGGATGCCACACCGTTTGGTATCCGGACACAGAGCAGTGGGAAGCCGAGCCTGACAAGTGCTGTCGGCGCTGTCCACTTTCGCAGTGTACTTATATACACTGCTAAAGTGAAATTAATTTGAAGGATGGATAAAAATAAAAAAAATAATAAATTCTCACCTGACCGCTGACTCCAAGTGTCCAGCGATTAATTAAATCTGCCGGCAGTTTGAGGACCTTGCATCAGCTGACCGGGAAGCGGCGGGGCAACTTAATCGGCTGATAGGTCACATGACCGCATCAGTGTGTTTTTAAAGATTTAATCCCCGTACGCTGATAGATCAGATAACCATCAGTTGATCTGGTTGCCTTCCCTTCCTGGTCAGCTGATGCAACGTCCTCAAACTGCCGGGAGATTAATTCATTGCGGGACACTCGAGTCAGCGGTCAGGTGAGAATTTATTATTTTTTATTTTTATCCATCACTTTATTTAATATCACTTTTCTGAGCACTGTCTGTACCCTGGAACCAGATTTGGGAGACTTCTGTTTTTTAACGAATGCGGCTCCATAGGCTCCCATGATAAGTGTTCTGGACCGGATTAGTTTCTGTCCGGTTTTGTCACCGGAGCCCAAAGATGATGCAGACTTCGTTTTTGGGAGCGGTGAAGAAAAGGACAGAAACGAATCCTGTACCGAATACACAAAACCGGATGGCCAAATGTGGCCAATCCTGGACCGTAGGGATACATGGGAGGCAAAAACGATCCTGTTGTATTTGTTTCAGAAACGAACAGAACAGGATAAAAAAAAAAGTGTGAAGCCAGCCTAAAGAGTGCAATGAATTGGGTAAGATACTGCAATAGGATGCTTCTGTTGCATCTAATCACTTTGTGAAAACATCCCCCTCCACGCATCCCCCTTTAATAATTCTGCAATCAATCAACTAACGTGTTATTGAAAAGTGGAAAAGATTAAATGCCATAGCTAGACAGTTATGAAGTCAGTTACGACATTTGACTGCATGAAGAGCAGAGTTTCTGAGGCACATATTGTGTCCAAGTCACAAATGGTCTGCTGATCCAATATCTACAGAGCTCAAAATCTCTAGCAATAACATCATAACAAAAGCACTAGGAGCATCATAGCTTAGTTTTCTTTAGTCATGCAGCTGTATGCAAGCCTTGTATCACTAAGCACAATGTGAAGCATGGTATGCAGTAATGTACACTACAGATTGGAGGCACAGCTCCACTGGATTCTCGAGCAGCCAAAACTTGCTCTGAGGAGTCCCAGATCATGCTTCTCTATATAGCAGTCTGGTAGAAGAGCTTGTGTTTGGAAATGCCAAGAGAATGTCATCTTCAGCAAACTTTATAATTGGTGCATTACAGTGAGAGAGGATGATTATGGCTATGGGATTTCAGGTGTTGGACTCAGCATCTCCGTGCCAATGAAGGAAAATCTTAGTGCTTTGTAGGAACAGATAGGGGAAGGCCCTTTTCTGTTCTAAGATGACTCCCAGTACATTAAGCGAGGTCCATAAAAGCATGCTTGGGGACTTTGGTGTGGAATTACTGTCTGGCTCTTACAGAGCACTGACCTCATGCCTGTCAAGGTGCACTGGAATTAAGGCTTTCTTTTCCAACATCAGATTTTGACCTCAAAAATTCCCACAGACTTACTCCAAAGTCTTGTATAATGTCTTCCAGAAGAGTGAAACTGTTAAAACTGCAAAGATGGTCAATTCCATGTGCAGTGCCTATTAATTTAGAGTAGGATTTCTAAAAGCTGCTGTAGATGAAAGGTGTGTCCAACATTTGTTTGACTTATTCCAGGATGTGCCTCATATTAAAATTGAAAAATCTTTGATGCATAAGTAAAAGAGGTTTAAAAAATGAAACTGAAACACATGCTCTTCCGCATTGCAAGCATACAAACGCTCTTCGGGTGGCTTCACACCACGGTAAGATCCGATCCGAGGCTGACAGCCCGGACCGGATCAGCACACAGAACCGGAGGGCTAATATACCCTCCAGTCCGGTGTGCTGCCGGACGCAGCTGCCGCCGCTAATTAATCAGGACCGCGGCTCGCAGGGAGCTAGCCGCGGTCCTGAAACAGCGGCGTGCAGCCGCAGGTGTCCAGTTCCCAGATCCTCCCGGACCGCTGCAATCCGGCCCCATAGGCTCCCATGTTAGGGAGCGCCGGATTGCACCGACCCTGGGAGAATCTGGGATATGGCAATTTGGGGAGATTTTTCTCCCTGGACTAAAACGTTGCAAGCAACGTTTGTGTACGGTGAGAAAAATCTGATTTCTCCAGGATTCTGCCGGAGAGATGGAAACTGGATGGCAGAGAGCTTCCATCCGGCTC
Source organism: Allobates femoralis (assembly GCA_033576535.1). NCBI lineage: Eukaryota > Metazoa > Chordata > Amphibia > Anura > Aromobatidae > Allobates > Allobates femoralis. The sequence continues at coordinate 458,052,038 of JARQOC010000001.1, forward strand.
CATCTGGCCCCATAGGATGCTATGGGGCCAAAATCCGGTCCAGGGCTGTCTGGTTTACACCGGACAGCCCTGGACCAGACTCTGCCATGGTGTGAAGCCGCCCTAAGTCATAGTCAACTATGTTATAAAAGCGCCTGTATGTATCCCATTGCTTTTGTGCATCTATAGAACAATTGATGTATGTGAAAGATTATTAAACTTGCTCTTTATTATATTTTAGAGAACATCTATTCGATACTGAATGCTAGCAGTAAATATAAAATAAGTCCAGAATATTTTAACACTAGTTACCTGTTAATCCCGCCGTGCAGTGTACTAATAAATGATTCTTTTTGCATTTTTTTAGATGCGAAACATCAAGTTTTCTGACTTTCAGAATTCTTTAAAGAAGATAAAGTGCAGTGTGAGTGCTGCTACACTGGAGTCATATGTCCGATGGAACAAAGAATTTGGTGACACCACCGTATGAAAGGCAGAACTGGTGCTTCTTGTCAAGCTTCACTCTGGAGGCCGAAAACTAAAAATTATAAAAAGTAAACTCGAAAAGGCATGCACTAAAGTGCTAGAAGTCTAATTATGGGAACGATCTCTTTGTAAATGGAAGTCTTAACAAAACATTTTTACCTGTAGATTGCAGTTAACTCTTTGGTAATTCATGTTGGCCATGTTGAGCTGAAAGAAGAAATCTCCCTGTGCTCAGAAGTGATATTTAAGTGGGGGTAATGGCAACCTTCCAGTGAAAGATGACCTTATGTGCATAGAAGAGTTACATAGAGGAAGACCTGTGCCTTGAGTTCATGCTCTTCTGTGCCTGCCTTCTTTTTAATATGTTGACTCCTTATACACTCCTTGTTGTTTAGTAACTGACATTTTTGTAAATGTACATTTAGATTCTGTTGGGGCAGAAAAGACTGTGGGTCAAGGTTTGCTTTACGACTGTAGCACTGAGTTTCATCATGTGCAAAAAGAACACTTTTGGTGGCACAACATACCAAGATGATTAATAGCACATGAAAAGAAAATCTGAAGCAGCTGGCTTGCTTTGTTAACATCACTAGGCAGTGTAGTCCTTTTTGTAATGTGAGTATTTAAAGAAATGCATTTGGAAAAGTGTTGTACAGTTATTCTATCATCTCCAAAACTGATTTTGAGAATGTATACAATAATATTTGAAGTATGGTGGTAGATCAATTCAACAAGCATCACTTTCTAACCTCTTATTTTCTGATTTCCAAATGCTTACCAATAAATCTAGTATCTGGCCTGTAGAATGTTTTGCAATTTTAAGTTTTAAACAGCAGAAAGACGTTGATACAACTTTTTTGTTATTAGAAAGCAATGTGCTAAACAGCTCACTGTAATAATGGCTGATGCAAATCTTTCGATATTTTCAGATTATGTATGTTGAATTGACAAAGTACTTACAAATATTTTTCTTTCATATCCCTTTTGTCCGGGAAGGACAAACACAATAGAGCCCACACCCCTGCTCCATTGGAATCCATATAGATTATTTTCTTTTGGGATTTTCCTTTTTGTTGTGAACAATGTTTCTTGTCTGTTAAATTAATATATGTAAACTGTGGTAAAGCTAATGCTCGTCTATTGTAGTGGCCAATAATTTGCCCGGGAGGTTGAATGTCTAGAGGGTTCACAATAAAACTGATGAGCAATTTGTGTTTTGAGAATTTGTGTTTCTGTATTCTATAGACTGAAATTCTTATACAAGAGAAATCTAGGATTTTATGCTAAAGGATCTTCATGTCTACTGAACTAATACAGTGACTCCTTATTTTTGGTGTGGGACAACAGACCTCTTTTATCCTAAAACATTTCTGACATCTAATACCCAATATTAATTTTTGGGAAAAAAGTAATTGAAGAGAAAACTGCAGTAGGTAGTCTGTTTCTTATTGATTTTCCAAGTGGCTGACATTGCCTTTAACTTTTTCCCTGCACTATTTTTTTTTGCCTGCCTTTATTGTTACATTAAGGTGATTTTTAAAGAAAAAGGTTCTTTAAACAGTACTTTGACATCTATTAGTAGTGGAGTATCAAAAATACCAGTTAATTACATTAAAGGGAACTTGCACAGGCAGCATAAATCAGAGGAACATACATTTAAGAGCTTATTGGGGACCATGACGCTTGGGTGATGAGTCAAAGAAGCTCTTGTCCATCTGTTTTTTACCCTCCTGAAAGGTCTCACCCTACATGTGCGGTGCGTATAGGAAGACAGGTGAATGGACCTGGGAAAAAACCAGGGATTAGTCTCTTGGGCCAGTCATCAGAGCAGCATGGTTATTGGATGGCTATTTAAATGTATTTTTGTTTTTTTCCAGAATAAAACTTGTCTGGCTAAAAAGAGCAGAGTCAGTGTTTAATATATGCTATCCGTAGTTTACACCTGTAGTTCGGGCAGCATGAGTCCTTTGTTTGTGTCATTTTATATGATTGTGGCAGCCACCCAAAAAAAGTGAATGCTCCGACCACAACATTACTGTGTTTCGTGTAAGGCTGGGCAGCTGCCTAGTTAGCAAATGTGCAGTGTTGATAATGTTTGTGCTCCTTTTTAGGAAACATTTTAGAGCAGTCCCCTCCTCCCTAAATAAACATAATTGAAGTCCAGCTCAATCCAGTATTCTATTTGAATGTATCAATGACTCCCCTAATGGGCCCCTTAAAAAAAAAAAAAAAATTCTTAAGTCTGCATAATTTACGATATTGATGACCTATTAGGTTAGTTTATCAATATCTGATTGTTGAGTGTGTGTCACCCAGCACTCCCACTGATCAAATGATAAATAACTTGGGAAGTTTCTGGATGTCAACCTTTTAAGGTAGCAGAACACTGTAGATATTCATTTGAATAGGAAATGATCTGCACTGCCTCAGAGTGGCAACTAAACAATATAATGGATTGATGATATCCTGCTCTGTGAGCTTTTTAAAGTATTTGATGTTGGACTTCCAGCAATTTGATATTCATTACCTATTGTACAATAGGTTCTCAACAGAATAATTGTAGGAAAACCCCTTTAAGTCGACTTTTGGTGAACTTTCATTATATGCATAAATTAAAAGTAAAGCACTTAATAAATCCTTCCTTTGATAACAAGATCTGTTTAATTGTCTTATGTCCAGGTCTTAGAATATAACAAGGTAGCATCCAGAACAACTATATAGGGCCCCTTTACACGCTGAGACTTTTCAGCGATCCCAGCCAGGAAAACCACCTTCTCCATAGGCTGTCTGGGTACCGTTCGCCCCCTTCTGCCCTGGGCCCCTGCTCACCTTTCCTTTCAGGGGAAAGGGTTGTGTGCGGGTACCGGGCATGCATGGTGGGCGGTAGGTCGAGAAGCTTCGAGCCCTCCTCCTGTTCTATTCCCTGTGGGAGGGACGGTGGAGGCCGAGCGCCTGGGACAATAAGCCCGAAAGGAAAAACATTACCCCACATCACTCCAGGTTGATCTTGGGGCTATGCCTGTCTGAGGGTCGCCCCTCTGTCGATCACCTCTGGGCTGGGGCTTGCAAGGGAAAAAAAGAGAGGATTGAGCTCGCCTCTCCGCTACCCTTATGTTCCCCTAAAGTCAGACATTAGTTTTTTACCTCACTGATGATGTGTTGTCACAATAGTTTATCCTGCTTGGTACGAGAGGAAATTGTATGTTCAGACATTTGATGTGTGTGCTCGGGTGAGTAAGCTAAATGGGGTGAAGCTACCATCTGTGACTTTTTGTGACTAAATGCCTCCAAGTCAGAATCCCCCTAAACATGATGACACTGCAGTGCCGAGGAGCCCAGCCAGGGTTCTCCTAAATATCCCCCCTCCCGGATTGCCATGCATTAAATTGTGTGTGGGGCCAGCAGACGGACGCACGGGGACCTGATCAAACCCCTGACCATATGGCTGATGGATCCCATGCCCAGATCACCAGGCATTAAATGGTGTGTGGGGCCAGCAGACGGACGCACAGGGACCTGATCAACCACCTGATTTTACGGCTGATGGATCTCATGCCCAAACCAGGCATTAAACAGACCACCAGGCATTAAATGGTGTGTGGGGCTAGCAGATGGACGCACGGAGGACCTGATCAACCCCCCCCCCCCCTGACCGTACAGCTGATGGATCCCATGCAAAAACCAGACATTAAACACGGGTGTGTGGGGCCAGCAGACAGATGCACGGGGACCTGATCACCCCTCTGACCATACGGCTGACGAACCCTATGCCCAGACTCAAAATGCCTTTTCCGGCGCAGGGGGAAGGGAACCCCAGGGCACGGAGCTTAAAGACAAATAAATGGCTTCCTCCAGGGCCCGCCCTCCAAAATAATTCAACCCAACTAACGAGTTATTATTTTGGGAGTGATACCCTTGACCCACCCTTGAGCAGTGGCAGCCTGCCTGCCCCCTCCCCCCCGCCCACACCCCACCAAACAATCCGGAGGTGGGATTAATATACCTCCGGAGCTGGACACCGGGGGTGGGCTTAATATTCCTCCGGAGCTGGACACCGGAGGTGGGCTTAATATTCCTCCGGAGGTGGGCTTAATATTCTTCCGGAGATGAGCTTAAAATTCCTCCGGAGCTTGAGGTCGAGGAGAGAGCTTAATAGACGTCTGATGGGGACAGAGTGCATACAAAGGTCGGGGGTCGAGGAGCGCGGGGTAAATCAAGTCGTGGAACCCGAAAACGGTTCCAGATGATTGTGGCAAACTGTCCTTGGGACTTAGTGCAATTTCTGAAGATTTTGGACTTAGTGCAATTTCTGAACATTTTCCAAGATCCATGATTTTGACCGGTAAGATGCAGAATTTGAGCCCAGAAACAGCTCCAGAGAATTTTGCTGAACAGTCCTTGGGACTTAGTGCAATTTCTGAAGATTTTGGACTTCGTGCAATTTCTGAACATTTTCCAAGATCCATGATTTTGACCGGTAAAATCCAGATTTTGAGCCCAGAAACCATTCCAGACATTTGCGCTGAACAGTCCATGTGACTTAGTGCATTTTCTGAAAATGTTCCCTTCCCCATAATTTGGAGGGGGTTGCAAATATGGGGTTTTTGTACTTGGAAACAGTTCTGGAGAATTGCGCTCAAGTGTCCTTGGGACTTGGGGGGAAAATAAGATGTCAATAAGCGATACAACCTCCAGTTTGTTTTTCAAAAAGCAAAGATCAAGTTTATTATACACACACAACAAACAACAAGGTCCACAAACAGTTAACAACATTTTAAATTTGAAATGGGAAAATGTGGGTTTTTGTGGCCAAAAATAGTTCCAGGGAATTTTGCTGTAGAGTCTGTACCAGATATTTCCCTGGTGGTGACCGGCCTGGCTGTGGCAGTCAGGCCGTGGCTGAGTTCTCCTCCTCAGAATGTTGTGGTGGATGACTAGTGGCTTCAATCTCCCCCGAATTCACAACCAGTTCGTGGGCACGACACATGTCTTTGAGAGTCTTCTCTTGGTACACTTTTTTGGCTATGGTGTTTGAGTGTGCCAGATACCTAGTGAATAAGTGCTTCACTGCATCTGTATACCGTGACAGCGTCCACGTCTCACATGCATGTCGCACTATCCTACTCGTTATATTAGGAAGGTGGTAACTGTAAGGGAAAAGAAAGGATCAGTACATTTTTATGTATTTGACATCCAAGCTGGGTTGGCAAGGGATCTGACCTTTCGTGGTAACGCTTGAGCTCAACCGTTGCATTTACATTGCCCTTCCCACTGCTTGACACGAAGAACAAATCGACGTTCCGATTCCGAAGGCCATGGACAAAATTTGGCCTGACAAATTCTTCATAAGCCTGAAACCACTGAAAGAAGAAAGTATAAAAAATGGTGAAATGCGTTATGCTTAAAGGCATACTTGAAACAAGGTTTGCCAAATACTTACTGATTCTTTCTCCTCTGTGAGCGCAAATGAGGCTACTTGAGTGGTTGCACATTTGTGAGTCTTCACACCGATTATAAGCTTGCGAATGCCTCGCTGCATGTAAGCGGTCCTGTCATTCCACTCTGCGATCTACAGGTAAAGAAAAACGATAAAACCTGTGGAAAAGCCTGTGAGAGGGGAATTCTAGGTTTGCTGTGCCGAAAAAGAGTGCCTAGTTACGGTCACATTCTGCACGACACCTGGTCTCTGAAGGTGTTTAAGGATTAGCAGGGCCTGGATGTAGTTCATGACTTGCTTGCCGGCTGCAAGCGATGTACTCCCACAGACCTCTTCCATGCACCTAAGGAAGGTTGGCTTTGCCACATCGAGTATTTTCCTGCAGTCATTTGGGCTCAAGGAAGGCTGCATGAGGTAGTGATATCTGGGGAAAAAAAAAATTAAGAAGTTATATGCATTCTACCTTACCTGAGTTAGATGAAAATGGAGCTGTACAGTCTCCACCGAATACTGTGCATACCTCTTTTCAACTTTCTCTCTGCATAGGCCTTTGTGTAGTGCTTTCTGTAAATCCGCTGTGAAATGTAAAAAAGACCTCACAGGCTCTGTACAGCTGGGGTTTGTTTATGCTCAGATCACCGCTCATTTGATAAGTCATAAATCTCCGTACATGCTTCATCATACAAAGTGCAGTTCCGTGTGAAAGTGACAAGCTGCTAAATTTTGTAAAGAACTCCCGGACCTTTTCGGGTCTTGTAAGATACTGCGGGCCGACACCTTTGGGGTCTACGTAGTAAAGAAATCTGGCTATGTCTGAGACCTCCTGCTGGCAGTTTAGTACCCAAGGGAGTCTTTGAGATATAAGGCAAATCCTTGAAGCATGGGGTGATCCAAAGAATGTCATTTGTAGAAGCCAGCTTGCATTGGAACCATGCGGTTTCTGGCTCTCCATCGAGTGGTCTGAACACTTGGCGTACTTGCATCTGGGGCCTCCTCTTGGTCAGATGTGCCCACAGGGCTATCATCCTCCACGGAAGCTTGTTCCACGGAAAGCTCATTGTCCGAGCGAGGCTCTTCCTCCATGGTGCCGGGACTCTGCAGTGGGACAGGATCATCCACCACCTGTGAATCCATCGCGTCCCGGGGCGAGGAGTAGGGGCTAGGCTGCGGCAACTGGTCCGTCATCTCCCCGTGGCTCTCTGATAGAGGTTGTATCTGTGACCACTGAGTTGTGGGCTTGCCTGCCACAATGAACCCACGTTCCAAGAATGTTAGTCTCCTCCATGGTAGTAAAAGGCTTGATAGCAGAGTACTGGATTGTAGTACCAGTATGTGCAATCTTGTACAGTTGCTTCTTGGCCGCAGTCAGGGCTTCTGTTACCTTGAGGTCGCTCTTGGTCCTCATGCAATACCTTTTCAGGTGGGTGGAAAGGTACTTGGTCACTTTATGGCAAACCGGGCATGTGAGGGATGTGCGACGGTGACTGGAAAAAAAAAATACCCGCCCGTCAGTCTCCAATTACCACACAGCCCACCGAGATGCGTTAAACGGCAATGGGGTAATACGATACTTGCTTACCCTTCCATGGCGAATGTCCTCCGTAAACAGTTTATGGTTCTCAGCTGAGGTAACCGGTGGAAGCTGGGTGTCCTTCTTTGTGCATGTGTCGTCGCTTCCGCTTTTATCTTCCAACAACTTTCCGGCTGTCTTCCCATAGGCTGCCGCAGCTAGAGGGCTGTGCTCCCGCTTGGTGCTGCATCCAGATAGGTGCAGCATCCAGAGAGGTGGCCTCCCACAGGCTGCGGCAGCAAGAGTGATGCCAGCCCTTCCGGTGACTATCACCATGGGTGATTCAAAATATATTCTTCCCTTGTTTAATAATACCATTCGTCCATGCTCCACTCAGAGAGGGGGAAACTCAGCTTCCCCACGAGCTATCATAGCCAATCACAGCTCCAAAGCAAGCATGGTGGCATAATGGTTAGCGCACAGGACTCTGAACCGTGAGATCCCAGGTTCAAATCCGACCAGGGACAGTAGAGGTAAAAAATCTGAACGTGAGTGCCCTTATGTCCAGCGGCTTCGACACCCTTGTGTGGAGGTGGCTGAGCTGTGGTGAGTTTGAACCGACCTGAGCCTTGTTCCCCCTTCTCCGGGAGGAGAGGGGGGGGGGCGTGACTGAAAGCTGTCTGAAGACCCCGCACGGGCAAATGGTGGGACGCTCCCTGGTGATATCCCCTGGGGCATGCTCCAGGGTGGCTCGGGGTGCCTGTCCTCCTCATCGTTTCCTGTGCGGGGAAAGCACATCGGTCTTCTCCGAGGGCGGTCTTTCCTGAGGTCCCCAGTTGGAAAGTCGCGATGATGGGTGGCGTTTCCATCCCTGCTGCTGGGCTTACCCGCTTCCTCTTATCCTGAGCCCCCATGAAATGACTGGCATGGAGGAGGTGAGTGGAGGGTGCGCATCCCCTCATTCCCTCAATCCGGGGCAGGTGTCCCCCCTCTCCCACCCTCCACCTGTCCAGCCCCGGGGCGGCTTTGAAGGAGAGAACGAGAGAAAAGATGAGCGCGAGGAGATGGGGAAGAGAGATGGAGAGAGAAGGAGAGAGAGGACACGAGAGCAAAAAGGCGAAGATGGAGGACAAAAAAGGAGAGAATGAGACTTTTTTTTTCCCTGGGCAGAGGAGATTGGGGCCACCACGCGCCTTTGCAAACCCCCACGCAGCCAGGCCCGTGGCAATAGCCCACCCGGGGAGGCGAAAAGAAAAGCAGATACCACTGTCCGCTGAGGCATGGGGGTGAAGCGGATCGAGGACTAAGCCGTTAGGGGGACGCTGACACGGCCAGGCCAAACAACCAGGAGACCTCCGCGTCGCCTGGTTCGCGCCGGAGCCGCAGCAGACCCTGAGGGCCAGATCACCCTCTCCCGAACCCAGCACCCATCTGCCGGCTGGGCTGAGGCCCTCCGCTTCGGAGTTGGGACGAAGCCAGATGAAAGGCGCTGCACTAGGCCGCCTGACTGGGGTGCTTCCGGACGCCCGCCGCTTCGGGCACTGCCTGTGAGCCAAGGACCCTCGCGGCGTATTGCGGGACTAAGCCAGATGCAGGCGCTGCGCTAGGCTGCCTGACCGCTTCGGTGCCCCCCAAACCCTAGGCGTTGCTCTGCGGCGCCCCGGGTGCGGCGGGCCCGGCGGTGGAGGTTCGGCAGCGGCTTCTCCCCTGAGGCCAGTCTCCTCGCTTCCGTGTCCTGCCGGGGTGCTTCCGGACGCATGTCGCTCCGTGCACTGCCTGTGGGCCGAGGACCCCCGCGGTGGATTGCAGAACTAAGCCAGATGGAGGCGCTGCGCTAGGCCGCCTAACCGCTCCGGTGCCCCCCAAACCCCAGGCGTCGCTCTGTGACGCCCCGGGTGCGGCAGGCCCCACGGCGATGGAGGTTCGGCTTCCCCCTGAGGCCAGTCTCCTCGCTTCTGTGCCCTGATGGGGTGCTTTCCAGACGCTCGCGCGCCTTTCTCCCGAACTGGTTCCCTCCCGCGCGGTTCCCTGCCCTCCCTCGAGGTGCAGGCCCTGCCGTCTCCTGCCGCTCCTGATCTTCCTGACCCCCTACGAGTCTTGTTAATCCCTGAGTCCTTCTCCGGGCACCTTGGACTGTGTATTGTGTCCTCTCCCTCTTTTTCCCTCACTCTCCCTCCCTCTGCCAAAGCCTGTCTGCGCTCTCCGACCTCGACACGTCTGGAAGCGGCTTCCCCATTCCGGTTGCGCTTCTCCTGATGTCGTCTCAATGGGCTTACCTGGTTGATCCTGCCAGTAGCATATGCTTGTCTCAAAGATTAAGCCATGCATCTGTAAATACACACGGACGGTACAGTGCAACTGCGAATGGCTTATTAAATCAGTTATGGTTCCTTTGATTGCTCCAAACCGTTGATCGGACAACTGTTGTAATTCTAGAGCTAATACATGCAAAAGAGCGCTGACCGAAAGGGATATGTGCATTTATAAGACCAAACCAATCCGGGGTCCTGAGCGTGGTGTAGGGATGGTCCTCTGTGGCCTTCCCCTGCCGCGCTCTCCCCGTAAGTGTTTCTACTCTGGATAATCACTGGCTGTTCGCATGTCCCCGTGACGGCGACGATCCATTCGGGTGTCTGCCCTATCAGCTTTCGATGGTACTTTCTGTGCCTACCATGGTGACCACGGGTAACAGAGAATCAGGGTTCGATTCCGGAGAGGGAGCCTAAGAAATGGTTACTACATCCAAGGAAGGCAGCAGGCGCGCAAATTACCCACTCCCGACCGGGTGAGGTAGTGACGAAAAATAACAATACAGGACTCTTTCGAGGCTCTGTAATTGGAATGAGTACACTCTAAATCCTTTAACCTTCCTAGCGGTATTCCCGAGCCTGACTCGGGGTTAACATTCACTGCCAGAAGCGGTAACCCCGAGTCAAGCTTGGACTTACCCGCGGTTGCGGCAGATGCGGTGAAAAAAAACGCATCTGCCATGATTGCCGCATAGCCGCCGCACTTGCGGCGCGGTTGCGGTAATCGCCATAGTAAGTATAGGGGGACTTGCGGCAGGTGCGGCAAGTGCGGTTTTGCACTTGCGGCAGGTGCGGCCGTGAAAAAACCCACATCTGCCGCGATTGCCGCATAGCTGCCGCACTTGCGGCGCGGTTGCGGTAATCGCCATAGTAAGTATAGGGGGACTTGCGGCAGATGTGGCAAGTGCGGTTTTGCACTTGCGGCAGGTGCGGCCGTGAAAAAAACCGCATCTGCCGCAATTGCCGCATAGCCGCCGCACTTGCGGCGCGGTTGCGGTAATCGCCATAGTAAGTATAGGGGGACTTGCGGCAGGTGCGGCAAGTGCGGTTTTGCACTTGCGGCAGGTGCGGCCGTGAAAAAAACCACATCTGCCGCGATTGCCGCATAGCCACCGCACTTGCGGCGCGGTTGCGGTAATCGCCATAGTAAGTATAGGGGGACTTGCGGCAAGTGCGGTTTTGCACTTGCGGCAGGTGCGGCCGCGAAAAAAAACAACGGCTGACCGCGTTTTTTTTCGCAGCCGCACCTGCCGCAAGTGCAAAACCGCACTTGCCGCACCTGCCGCAAGTCCCCCTATACTTACTATGGCGATTACCGCAACCGCGCCGCAAGTGCAGCGGTTATGCGGCAATCGCGGCAGATGCGGTTTTTTTCACGGCCGCACCTGCCGCAAGTGCTGAAACCACACTTGCCGCACCTGCCGCACCCTTACCGCAAGCCCCATAGACATTGCATGGGGCTTGCCGCAACTGTGCCGCAGGTGTCGCGGTTATGCGGTAATCGCGGCAGATTGGTTTTTTTCACCGCATCTGCCGCAATTTCAGAAAAACGCTAGTGTGAAAGTACCCTTAGTACAAAATTCCAGACATAATCATACCGCCAGGTATAAGATTATTGAATAAAATTATATTATTTATTTAATTATAATTCATGATTTTATGTTTCAAACTTTATCACATCTGAGAGGTCTACTAGAGTCTTCTTTGATCAGGTAATTACTAAGAATTGCAGGCCGACAGTACATAACACCAAATTTCCATGCAAAAAAATGGTACCGCTTTTAGCACAAAATTCCTGACATAATCATACCGCCAGGGAGGTTAATGATGATCTATTGGAGGGCAGGTCTGGTGGCTGCAGCTGGGGTAATTCTAGCTCCAATAGCATACACTAAAGCGGCTGCAGTTAAAAAGCTCGTAATTGGATCTTGGAATCGAGCTGGCGGTCTGCTTATGAGGCGTGCTGCCGCCAGTCCCAGCCCTTTGCCATCGGGTGCCTCCCCGATGCTCTTGACTGAGTGTCCCAGGGGCCCGAAGTGGAGTGTTCAAAGCAGGCAGCCACGGCTGAATACTCCAGCTAGGAATAATGGAATAGGACTCCGGTTCTAGTTTGTTGGTTGTCGGAACTGGGGCCATGATTAAGAGGGACGGCCGGGGGCATCCGTATTGCGCCACTAGAGGTGAAATTCTTGTACCGGCGCAAGACGAACCAAAGCGAAAGCATTTGCCAAGAATGTTTTCATTAATCAATAACAAAAGTTGGAGGTTCGAAGACGATCAGATACCGTCGTAGTTCCGACCATAAATGATGCCAACTGGCGATCCGGCGGCGTTATTCCCATGACCCGCCAAGCAGAGTCCGGGAAACCAAAGGGGGGAGTATGGTTGCAAAGCTGAAACTTAAAGGAATTGACAGAAGGGCACCATCAGAAGTGGAGCCTGCGGCTTAATTTGACTCAACACGGGAAACCTCACCCGGACACAGAAAGGATTGACAGATTGAAAGCTCTTTCTCGATTCTGTGGGTGATGGTGTGATTTGTCTGGCATGCTAACTAGCTATGCGACCCCCCGCAGTCCGCGGCCAGCTTCTTAGAGGGACAAGTGGCGCTTAGCCACGCGAGATCGAGCAATAACAGGTCTGTGATGCCCTTAAATGTCCGGGGCTGCATGCGCGCTACACTGAACGGACCAGTGTGTGTCTACCCTTAGCCGACAGGTGTGGGTAACCTGCTGAACCCGTTTGTGATAGGGATCAGGGATTGCAATCTTTCCCCGTGAATGAGGAATTCCCAGTAAGTGCAGGTCATAAGCTCGCGTTGATTAAGTTCCTGCCCTTTGTACACACCGCCTGTCGCTACTACCGATTGGATGGTTTAGTGAGGTCCTTGGATCGGCCCGCTGGGGTCCGCCAAGACCCTGCCGGAGAGCCGACAAGACGATCGAACTTGACTATCTAGAAGGAAGTAAAAGTCCTAACAAGGTTTCTGTAGGTAAACCTGCGGAAGGATCATTAACGGGTTGAGGCACTGGGTCAGCCCTCGAGCCGCTTTTGGAAAGCACCTCTCCCTGAGGAGGCGTGGGGCGAGAAGCCTGATGACCTGCCCGTCCTTAGTGATGGTGGTGGGTCTCCTTCTGCTCTGCCGGCGCTCCGCTTGTCTGGTGGCGGTGACGGTGTAGAGAAAGGGTTTGTCCCTTCACTGCGTTTTATCTACCCTGCCCAGGAAAACCACCTTCTCCATAGGCTGTCCTGGATACCGTTCGCCCCCTTGCTGCTCCGGGCCCCTGCTCACCTTTCCTTTCAGGGGAAAGGGTTGGGTGCGGGTACCGGGCATGCATGGTGGGCGGTAGGTCGAGAAGCCTCGAGCCCTCATCCTGTTCTATTCCCTGCGGGAGGGACGGTGGAGGCCGAGTGCCTGGGACAATAGAGCCCAAAAGGATAACATTACCCCACATGACTCCAGGTTGATCCTGGGGCTATGCCTGTCTGAGGGTCGCCACTCTGTCGATCACCTCTGTGCTGGGGCTCGCAAGGGAAAAAAAGAGAGGATTGAGCTCGCCTCTCCGCTCCCCTTATGTTCCCCTAAAGTCAGACATTCGTTTTTTACCTCACTGACGATGTGTTGTCACAATAGTAATCCTGCTTGGTAAGAGAGGAAACTGCATGTTCAGACATTTGATGTGTGTGCTCGGATGAGTAAGCTAAATGGGGTGAAGCTACCATCTGTGAGTTTTTGTGACTAAATACCTCCAAGTCAGAATCCCCCTAAACATGATGACGCTGCAGTGCCGAGGAGCCCAGCCCGGCCAGGGTTCTCCTGAGTATTCCCCCTCCCGGATTGCCATGCATTAAATTGTGTGTGGGGCCAGCAGACGGACGCAGGGGGACCGGATCAACCCCCTGACCGTACGGCTGATGGATCCCATGCCCAGATCACCAGGCATTAAATGGTGTGTGGGGCCAGCAGACAGATGCACGGGGACCTGATCAACCCCCTGACCGTACGGCTGATGGATCTCATGCCCAGACCAGGCATTAAACGGACCACCAGGCATTAAATGGTGTGTGGGGCCAGCAGATGGACGCACGGGGACCTGATCAACCCCCTGACCGTACAGCTGATGGATCCCATGCCCGAAAACCAGACATTAAACACGGGTGTGTGGGGCCAGCAGACGGATGCACAGGGACCTGATCACCCCTCCTAACCATACAGCTGACGGACCCTATGCCCGGACTCAAAATGCCTTTTCCGGCGCAGGGGGAAGAGAACCCCAGGGCACAGAGCTTAAAGACAAATAAATGGCTTCCTCCAGGGCCCGCCCTCCAAAATTATTCAACCCAACTAATGAGTTATTATTTTGGGAGCGATACCCTTAACCCACCCTTGAGCAGTGGCAGCCTGCCTGCCCCCCTCACCCCACCAAACAATCCGGAGGTGGGCTTAATATTCCTCCGGAGCTGGACACCGGGGGTGGGCTTAATATTCCTCCGGAGCTGGACACCGGGGGTGGGCTAAATATTCATCCGGAGCTGGACACCGGGGGTGGGCTTAATATTCCTCCGGAGCTGGACACCGGAGGTGGGCTTAATATTCCTCTGGAGGTGGGCTTAATATTCCTCCGGAGCTGGACACCGGAGGTGGGCTTAATATTCCTCCGGAGCTTGAGGTCGAGGAGAGAGCTTAATAGACGTCTGATGGGGACAGACAGAGTGCATACAAAGGTCGGGGGTCGAGGAGCAGGGTAAATCATGTTGTGGTACCCGAAAACGGTTCCAGATGATTGTGGCAAACAGTCCTTGGGACTTAGTGCAATTTCTGAAACATTTTCTTCAAGATCCATGATTTTGACCGTAAAATGCAGATTTTGAGCCCAGAAACAGTTCCAGACATTTGCGCGGAACAGTCCATGGGACTTAGTGCAATTTCGCATTATGTCTGGGTATTGGGCTAGCAATTCATAACCTTAATTTTGTTGGACTGGAACCAAAGAATTTTGCTCATTTACTGATGTGTTTTTAGGATCATTGTGTTGTTGAAACACCCATTTCAAGGGCATTTCCTCTTCAATTACAAGGGTCCCGTTACACGTAGCGACGCACCAGCGATCCCGACAATGATCCGACCTGGCCGGGATAGCTGGTGGAAGGAGGGCATCACACACACCCGGAGAAATTAAGTACAAGGGCCACATGATGATCCTGGAAATATACTGAAGGAGGAGGAGAAGAAAAGGAAGAAACCATGTCGTATACCTTTCTTGGGTTGAAAGGGGTGCATAGGAATTCACTAGAAAAAAAGAACATTTACAGGGAACCTGTTACCTCCAAAAAGCCACCTAACCTATAAAAACATGTCCCTGCATCATCCTATGACCATTCTCACAATCCTTTTGTCTGCTAAATGCTGGCTGTAAAAGCAATGCAGTGCTTGAAGCCGGACGAGTGGCGTGGGTGTACTGACATCACCCAAACCGGAAATTACGTGATTTGCGTTATTACATGCCCAGACAACGACGTGTAAAGCAGGCAGGGCCTGTCTAGAATATGAATACAAGATACACCCATTAGGGCGTGATCTTCTGACGAGAAAGGCAGCAAAGCAACATGCCCTGAGAGCTAAGGAATATGTTCCCTACTCATTATAATGATAATGAGTAAGTATAAAAACGTTTTTTAGTACTTTTACAGCCAGCATTTAGCAGACAAAAGGATTGTGAAAATGTTTTTATAGGTTAGGTAGCTTTTTAAGGTGACAGGTTCCCTTTAAATTGGGTTTTAGGTTCTGCTGCTGTCATTTGATGGGGTTGAGAGGTTTTAGCCAATCCAGCACTTGTTCATTTTGATAACAGCCAGCCTGTCAGCATTTTCAGGTGACATGCGGATATGCCTATTAGTTGTTATGCACCTGATGACACTAAAAACCCACTCTGACAAAACACTAGTGGCAGGGCAGGCCAGCTTGAGGAGAGGAGTCACGGGGATGTTTGGTACAGTCGGCTAGGTACTCCTACACCATCTTCCAAAACGTTTCCCTCCTATCATTTTCCTGTGCATCAGGGACTAGAAGGGTCTAATGAAACTTTGCCCAACCATTTAAAACTGTTCCCCTGCCTCTTTTAAAACTAGTGTCTCCCTCGTCTCTACCTAGGTTGCCCAAGGAACTAGGACCTTTGCGCCAGCATTGTCGATGTTGTAAATGGGAATTTATGTACTAATTGTTTGACCAGGGCCTTCTATTATTGTACTAGTTTATTAGCCCTCTCCGCTTCAGGAAAGAGAATTGGTAATCTCTCCTTGTAGTGTGGATCAAGGAAGGTGAACAACTAGTAATCATTGTTGGCCAAAATACATATAATGCAAGGGTCATGGGAAAGGCAGCTAGACATAGTCAGCCATGTGTGCCAAAATCTCACCAGGAGGACAACTATATCTACTCCTCCCTTTCCTCCTCCTCTTCAGCCCATCCACAAGGAACAGACGGGGGAAAGCTGATGTGGATAGTGCCCGCTGTAGCGCAGGCAAAACCGGTTCCTCATCCACCCCATCAGCTCCTCCTCACTATCACCAAATCTGCATTAGAGGAGATGAGGCTGGGTTGGATAGTATTGCCCCGTGTACTTTCTTCCTCTATCTCCACTTGGTCCACATGCAAAATTTCTCTTTAATTACGAGTAGCGAGCGTTTGAGTAGACACAGAAACGGGATGTCAATGATCAATGGCCACTCTTTCTTATGTGCATAGGCTGATTGGAATACCAACAGGCATGTTGTAACTGGAATTCAGCTCCTCCTGCCATCTGCTACTCACAAAGCTTTGCCAACATTTGTAATGTGGATTTTCAGTGCATGAGCAAATTGTACACCAGTCAGTGAGCTGACTCTTGGCAGCTCTGCTAGCACTGCCAGACTCATGCAAGCTGTAGCTGACGTGTGTAAATGGAAACACATGTGGCATACCTTCACAAGTGGATCATGCTAATCTTTATTGGTTTTTAGAAACCACTGAACCACTAAATTGAGCATACAGGCCAGGCATAATACATGTGCGAGCTTGCCAAACATCAAGCTGCTACCAGGTTAAAGCCAATATCACACACTATCATGCCTGATTGTTGGTTCAGCCACAGATCTGAATGGTCTGTTATATCTTCACAAAACTGCGGCGGTGTACTATTTCCCACCTAGACAAATTAGCCTCAGCACAGCCTGTAGCCATTTCACTGTGGCAGTGCTTGCAGTGCTACCTGCTTGTAACTGATATGGACAACATGCTCCAAGATGATAATTTGGAGATGGAAGATGACAATGACGAGGGTGTGCAGGAACTAGTGTAGGAGGTGGAGGAAATCCTGATAGGGCTGCAATCCTCGGCATCTGTAGCATCGATGCTGTCCTTGGGTCCAACTCAGTCCCGACCCCTACAAGCTTCACCCAGTCTGCCATTAGGAAAATGTAGCGGCCCTAGCCACAATCACTTGTTATGCGTTGGATCGTTAAGTAGACTTTCCTCATAACTTCATTGGCAGGGCCGCCACTAGGGCTTGACAGGCCCGCCCATCATTGGAGGGCTGTTTGGCGCAAGGAGCCCCGCCCCCCCCGGCCAGGTCAGCACATGCTGTAAGGCTGTGCTTTGCCGCCCACTGCCAGCACCCACCGGCCAACGGGGGGGGCCCCGGCCATTCCGGTGAGCGGACATGGCCATTTGGAGCAAGGAGGCCCGACCCCCGGCCTATCTGTGCTGTCCCCAAACCAGAGTGACCTCCCCTGATACATGACACATCCAGTCTTATATTACTATACATATACACATGACAGAACTGGGGGAAGGAAGGGGGACACTATCTCCGGGAATGAAGGGGTTACTGTTTCCAGTAATGGGGAATGTGCACATACCTCCACATGCAGAGCCGCACACTAGATATATGGCTGCTCTGTGCTTACTGGACCTGTGATGATGTCACATTGAGGGGAGGAAATCAGGGATTACATGATCAACTCCTCAGTGTATGCAGGACTCTGCTGCCTAGTTGTCATGATGCTGGATGAGGTGAAGTTAATGTGTGAGGTCAGGAGGGATTTACAACGTGGATGTAGCAGAGCCACATGTGTATGGGGCGAAGGCGCGTGCATACGGGGAGTCCAGAGCGGAGCCAGTGTGTACGGGGCGTCCGGAGCTGAGCTGCGTGCGTACGGAGCAGAGCCGCGTGTGTATGAAGTGTACAGAGCGGAGCAGCGTGTGTACGAGGTGTTCAGGTGTGCAGAGCGGAGCCGCGTATGTGCGAGGTGTACAGAGCGGAGCCGAGAGTGTACAAGGTGTACGAAGTGGAGCAGTGTATTTACGATGTATACATAGGTGGATCGAGAGTGTACTAGGTGTACAGAGTGGAGCCGAGTATGTACGAGGGTACGATGGAGCGGATGTGTGAGGGTACAGCGTCGCGTGTGTACAAGGTGTACAGAGCGGAGTCGCGTGTGTACAGGTGTACAGAGCGGAGTCGCGTGTGTACGAGGTGTACAGAGCAGAGTCGCGTGTGTAGGAGGTGTACAAAGTGGAGCCAACAGTGTACGGGGTGTATGAGCGGAGCCGCGTGGTTACGAGGTGTACAGAGTGGAGCCACGTGTGTATGAGGTGTACAGAGCGCCTGAGAGTGGCCGTATGTACGCGATATACGGAGTGGAGCCATGTGTGTACTAGGTGTGTGTACCAGCCATAGCCCACCGTGGATGCCACTCCCATAGTTCTGGCTGCCTCTGCTGGCAGCATTCTTCTCCAGAGTCCTGGCCATCGCTGTCTGCCATCTGCAACTCAGCAGATGCTGTGGAGACCGGAGCAGCGAGAAGAGAGGTGAGTGTTTACTTTTTTTTTTTAATCAATGAGTACACTGGTGGGAAACTATGTAATGTGCAATATAATATAGGAGGACTATGGGGGTGTAAAATACTATATGAGGACTATGGGGGTACACTATACTATATGGAGGACTATGTGGGTGCATTAGGCTATGGGGGATACATTATACTATATGACGTGGCCATGCATTGGGCAATAAAATCCACTTTTTTCTATTTTTTTGTGCTGTTTTTCCTTTTTTACTTTATTGTAAGGAACCATTTGGATTGCTGGTTGGAAAAGCTTTGCACGTAAATTGAGAACATTTTTGGTGCTGTTCCAATTTTTCACAATAAATACCGTATAATGTATGTTTCAGTGGAGGGGCGGTGAAGAGAGTATGGGTGGAGGCGGAGCATGGATGGAGGCAGAACAGGTGGAGGCTGGGCGGAGTCTCAGGGGGACTCTGAAATGTTGGCAGTCAGGGACCCTGAAATTCTTAGTGGCAGCCCTGTTCGTTGGTCATGGAGAAGGTGATGTTATGGGAGTGCTGGTGTCTGGCACTAACCCCAAACTTTACCATTTTGGCTCACTCATCCCTATTTACAACATGTTAGAGAAGGAGAAAAAATGTCAGAAAGGCTGAATTGTTTACAGTTATTAAAATATTAGACTTTGATGACTGCAATCATGTTTCCCAAGAGTAGAATTTTTTCCTAAACTGTTCACCCCTTCACAACCAAGGATGTACAGTAGTGTTTAAAATAATAGCAATCCAATGTGACTAACCAGATTATTTACTGTTTTTGGTATAAATCATATTACCACCAGTCAAACAATTTATCAGTTGGTGCAGTAGATTCTTAGAAAATCAATAGACTCAGCATTCATGACCTGCATGCTTTTGTGTCTGTGTATTTGAATAATTAATTGAAAGAGGGTGTGTTCAATAATAGCAGTGTGGAGTTCAATTAGTGAGGTCAATCAATGTGTGAAGAAACAGGTGTGAATCAGGTGGTTCTTATTTACACCATGTTCCAAATTATTATGCAAATGTTCTTTTTCTTTGATTTTCCTAAATGGTCGGTGCAAATGACAGTCAGTTTAATAAAAGTCATCACCCGTTAGAGTATACATCGAATTTTATTGAAGAAACCTCCCAATGATAACAGTATAATCTTCAAAATTAAAAAACTCTAAATGCACTGTTCCAAATTATTAGGCACAGTAGAGTTTGTAAACATATGTTTGAAAGAACTGAAAATGCTCATTTGGTGAATTTGCAGCATTAGAGGTCACATCCACTGAAATAAAAAGCTATTTAACTCCAAAACATTCTAACAGGCCAAGTTATATGTTAACATATGAAGCCTTCTTTGATATTACCTCCACAATTGTTGCATCATTGAACTTGTTTCTGGAGAGTTTTTGCTTGTATTTCTTTGCATGATGTCAGAATAGCCTCCCATAGCTTCTGTTTGGATGTGAACTGCCTCCCACAATCATAGATCTTTTGCTTGATTATACTCCAAAGATTTTCTGTAGGGTTGAGGTCAGAGGAAGATGGTGGCCACACCATGAGTTTTATCTCCTTTTATGCCCATAGCAGCCAATGACACAGAGGTATTCTTTGCACATGAGATGGTGCATTGTCATGCAGGAAGATGATTTTGCTCCTGAAGGCACGTTTTTGCTTTTTGTACCATGGAAGAAAGTTTCAATCAGAAACTCTATATACTTTGCAGGGATCATTTTCACACCTTCAGGAACCTTAAAGGGGCCTACCAGCTGTTTCCCAATGATTCCGGCCCAAAACATGACTTCTCCACTCCTTGCTGACTTGCTGCCTTGTTGGGACATGGTGGCCATCCACCAACCATCCACTACTTCATCCATCTGGAATGTCCAGGGTTGCTTGGCACTCATCAGTAAACAAGGCTGTTTGAAAATTAGTTTTCATGCATGTCCATCCTGCAACCGTTTCTGCTTGTTAGGACGCTTTAGGGGTGGCCAAATAGTAGGTTTATGCACAGCAGCAAGCCTTTGAAGGATCATACACCTTGAAGTTCGAGGGACTCCAGAGGCACCAGCAGATTCTAATATCTGTTTGCTGGTTTGTATGGCTTTTTTAGCAGCTGCTCTCTTAATCCTATGAATTTGCCTGGCAGAAACCTTCCTCATTTGCCTTTATCTGCACGAACACATCTGTGCTCAGGATCAGCCACAAATCTCATCACAGTATGATGATCACGCTTACGTTTTCATGCAATATCTAATTTTTCATCCCTTGTCCAAGACATTGCACTATTTGTTGCTTTCCGGCAGCAGAGATATCCTTTTTCTTTCCAATATTACTTGAAAACTGTGGCCTGCTCAATATGGTGGAACATCCAGTTTTCCTTTTATTGAGTTCATCCTGCCAAACTAATTATCACCAGGTATCTGAGATTGATTTCAGTGATCCAAAGAACCCTGATGGTGGGTTTACACGTCCCGAACTCGGCCCGATATCGTAACCAACGACGCGGGAGCACGCTTTTTGTGCGCGCTTTTCCCTGCATTGCATTGGAGGTTTACACGGCCGATATCGTGATGCAACGTCCGTACGATGTCTACGCCCCCCGACGCAGGAACGACCAGTTAACATTGAAGTCAATGTGTGATGTTGCCCTACACATCGGAGTTGGGCTGTCACACAGGACGATCCTGCTCCAACCGGCATCCGATATCGGGCGGTCGAATAGCACGCTCATTCGACCCCCGATATCGTTTTGCCATCGTTTCCTGCATCGCGTTGTATGTTCACACCGTACAACGCGCAAACGATATCGGCTCCAACGCCCGAACCACGTGACTTTGTTTTGGTCGGAGTTGGACGCCGATATCGCGACGTGTAAACCCACCATGATACACAATACCATCAATGGGTTTCATTGAGAAAAAAAAACAAAAAACCCTATGACACTTAAAACCAGTTTGCATAATAATTTGGAACATGGTGTAAGGGTGAAGCCAGCACGTGTGGTACATGCATTTCTCATTGAAAGCCTAAGAAATATGGATCATTCAAGACATTGATCAGAAGAGCAGCATACTTTGATTAAACAGGTGATTGGACAGGGTAAAACTTATAAAGAAGTGCAGACAAAGATAGGCTGTTCAGCTAAAATTATCTCCAGTGCTTTATAATGGACAGCAAAACCATGGAAGAAAATGGAAGAATACCATTCGAATGGATTGGAAATTAGACAGAATGGCAAAGTCTCTGCCAATGATCAGCTCCAGGATGATCAAAGACGGTCTCAAATTAACTGTGCGTACTTTGACAGAAGACACCTGTGTGAAACTTTTAGCAAAAGGTACCTGCAAAGTCCCTCTGTTAAAAAAAAGACTTGTACTGAAGCGGATCTAATTTACCAAAGAACTCATCAACTAGTCTAAAGAAAAATGGAGAAACATTTTGTGGACTGATGAAAGTAATATTGTTCTTTTTGGGTCTCAGGGCCGCAGACAGTTCGTCAGACAACCCCCAAACTCTGAATTCAAGTCAGAGAACACTCCGAAGACAGTGAAGCATGGTGGTGCACGCATCATGACATGGGTATGTTTCTCTTACTATGGTGCCGGGCCTATTTACCACATGCCAGGGATCATGGACCAGTTTGCATATATTAAAATACTTTAAGAGATCAGGTTCTCTTATGCTGAAGAGGAAATGCCATAGAAATGGTTGTTTCAAAAAGACAACAACCGAAACATGCCAGTAAATGAACAAAATAGTTGGTTCCTGACCAACAAAATTGAGGTTATGGAGTGGCCAGTCCAATCATCAGACCTTAATCCAATAGAACATGTGTGGGGTGACATAAAAATGCCATTTCTGAGTCAAAGCCATCATATGCAAATAATTGTGGGATATAGTCAAATCATCCTTGTAGGGCGGCCCCAGGTTTTTGTGGGCCCCGGCCGAAAGAGTCTTAGTGGGCCCCTTTAACACATACTGGCTGTATATATATTTAATACAGAGGCAACAGGCTGTGTGTACATATATACAGTATATATAATATAGAGGTTACAGGCTGCATATATATAATATAGAGGCTGCGGGCTGTGAATATAGAATATAGAATCCGTGGGCTGTGTATAACATAGAGGATGCGAGCTGCATAATATATATATATTATATTATAAGGGCTGAGGGCTGCGCCCTAATTATTTTTGCTAATGATTATTAGAGCCAGTGAATGTAATGTCCGTCACAGTTTATGCCAGTATCCATGTCGGAGGGCGTGAGGACACGCCGGTTTAAACTCCGGGGGAATGTGGCGCCCCTGCGATCAGGTGGCCACAGGTAGGAACTGCAGCAAGGAGATAGTGACAGTTTGTATATCAAACACCTCCAAAACACACATCCACTAACATAAGACCCAACCCGGAGCTGGGACTCTAGGCAGGCAAGGGGTGGTAGGGCCAGTCACAAGTGGGTGGGGTGTAGTCAAGGTAAGAACCAGTATAAAAAGGGAAAACAGGAAGTAGTTAGTAGGCCAGTGGGTGCCGAGCAGAACAGTAAAGACCCAGAGTAGACCAGAGTGAGCTGACCAGAAAAGACCAAGAGTAGGCTGGGAGGAAAAGACCAGTGACAGAAAGTAACACATCCCGGTGGAATTGGGCTCCTTGGAGACGCAGAATCCACAGAGTCACAGTATCATGGAGAGAAGCTCGTCCATAGCCGGCATCCCAGGGGAGTGTGAGGACAGAGATCAGACCGGTGCCACCGGGTCCGAGGAAGACAGCAGCGCTGACAAATTACTGGCAGGACAGACTCTCCTGACGTACCCGGGAAGTTACACGGGTAGGAAAGAGCCCGGTAATCCCTTGCAAGACAGGGACACCCAAGGCTAGGCTGGGACCAGAGTGTCGGTTCTGAGGGAGACTGAAGTTTCACACCGGCTCCCCAGACAATCCGACGGGGAACACAGATTCCAGATTCGTATTCCCACTACAGGGTTGGGGGCACAGCAGCAACCAGGAGCACCCGGCTTACCGCCCATACACTTAGGGGAAAGCCACATTGAGGGACTGAGCTGCCGCTCCGTAATCCACCCAGAAGAAGAGAGAATCAGCCTGAAAGGACATATAGAAAGAGTGAGGGGTCTCAGAGTGACAACCTGGCTGCAGAGGGTTCAAGGGTTACCGAAGTTAACTGTGTAAAGCTGTTAAGAACTGAACTGTACCATGAACTGTTTGACCGTGAAGAACTTACAAGTAAACCAGGTGAACCCTGCTTCAGTGTCCGTGTCTGATTCCAGGTATACAGAACTGTTATTGCACCGTTTTACCCTGTCAGGAGCTGCCCCGACCTGAGGCGGGCTCATCCACCTTGCTGCAGCATCCATCCATCCTCCTGACAGAAGTACACTGCAGTGGTGGTCCCCTCATTGACCGTGGCTGGCGTCATGACAAACTCCCCGTAAATATACCCCCATCTATTGCGGAACCCGGGACACGGTCCGGACAAAGACCGCCGTGATATCCCCAGCAGTACCCGGTCCGGTACCGAGTACCCCGTCCGAGTGGGCTCCACATTTGTACTAGTGGGTCAATAAATGCAGCATGTCACTTAGTCTGGCCAGTGTGTCAGTACTTGCAGAATGCCAATGTTAGTACGTGCAGTGTGTCCGTACTTGCAGAATGCCAATGTTAGTACATGCAGTGTGTCAGTAAATCTTCTTGGTCTCAGTAAATGCAGTATGTCAGTGGCATGCAGAATAGGGTATCTCTGACAGCATCAGAACTTGGACTTGGCTGCTTCTTCCACATGGAGGGAGGAGGCTGAGAAAAGAATTACTATAATGGAGGTTGTCGCCAAGCTCTGGACATCTTTATACATGCCCCCATTTGTTCAGGAGCATAAGCAGGCACCTATAAGTGTGACAGGACTCAGTATAGCCAGCAGTGATTTCCTCTGCAGAGCTCACCATCATTGGAGCCTGCAGCAGCTGCCCCTGCAATGACCTACTGACCCATCTGCACAGGGGGATCTGCTCTGCTCCTGTCCATCAGGCAGTGGGGGCCAAATGCTTGTGCAGCCTGATACAGAGATATTATGTGGCAAACTCTATACTCTAGACACTGCTCAGGGGCTGTCACTTTGTATTCTCTCGTGCTGCCTTGTGGAGGCCATTTAGCAGTGCATACGATATCCTTTAGTTTATTTCATATGGCTGTTGTTTCCAGCCCCAGTTTCCCTGGCTTTCCCCTGTGATCTCCCTTTACTAACTGCTTGTTTCTCCAGTTCTGCTCTCCATCTATCGAGCTCCTCCCCTGCACTGCAGCTTTCTCTCACTGCTTCTTTGTTGCTCTGCCTCTTCCCTTTAATCTCCCCATCTTCTCCTCTCTCCTGTTTCTTCTGGACTTGGTCGGAGAGAGAAACTTCAAAAGCTGTTTCCTCCTCCTCACACTCCAGTGATCCAGGCAATGGGGAGGACTCGGGACACAGATTGCCGCGGCGGATCCAGCAATGAGCTCAGCAGGCAGGTCCTGATGCCAGAGAGCTTATGGTCAGAAAGTGAAACTTCCACCACATGGCTAATTTGCATGCGATGCGAATTAGCCATGTGGCCTGGTAGCAGCACAGGCAGCTGCTGCTCTCCCTGAGGGGCCCCTGGCAGTCAAGGCTGCCTTTCCCTGAGGGGCCCCTGGCAGTCAAGGCTGCTTGTCCCAGACGGTGTGGGCCCCCCCAGCTGACGAGGGCCCTGGCACTTGCCCGGGTACACTGGGTGCTGACACCTGTCCTGCATCCTTGGCTGGAATAACAGTTGACAGGTGCCATAAATTGGTTGACTCTATGCAACATAGATGTGAAGTAGTTTTAAAAAACTGTGGTTTGAGAACTAAATATTAGGTTAGTGACTCACAGGAATGCTAAATCATAAAAAAAGTACATACCGTATATACTCGCGTATAAGCCGAGTTTTTCAGCCCAAAAATTGGGCTGAAAAGTACCCCCCTCGGCTTATACGCGAGTCAGTGACGGTATACAGCAGCCACAGCAGCCCTGCAGCCTCAGTAATCCAGGGCCCCCCCAGCCTTGCTCCGGTCACCTGTAAAGCAAAATATACTTATCACTGTCCCGCTGCCGTCTGCGCCCGCCGCTGCCGACATCCCCGATCCTCCATCTTCATGCGTCTTCTTCCGGTTTCCTGTGTTCGTTGCAGGCAATGACGTCATTGCCGGCGCCGAACACAGGAAGTCGGAAGAAGACGCATGAAGATGGAGGATCGGGGATGTCGGCAGCGGCGGGCGCGGACGGCAGCGGGACAATGATAAGTATATTTTACTTTACAGGTGACCGGAGCAAGGCTGGGGGGTCCCTGGATTACTGGGGCTGCTGTAAACTACCGCTGGGGCTGCTATATACTACCACTGGGGCTGCTGGGGCTGCTATACACTACCACTGGGGCTGCTGGGGCTGCTATATACTACCACTGGGGCTGCTATATACTACCACTGGGGCTGCTGGGGCTGCTATATACTACCACTGGGGCTGCTGGGGCTGCTATATACTACCACTGGGGCTGCTATATACTACCACTGGGGCTTCTGTATACTACCACTGGGGCTGCTGGGGATGCTATATACTACCACTGGGGCTGCTGTATACTACCACTGGGGCTGCTGTATACTACCACTGGGGAGGCCTGTATACCACTGGGGGGGGCCTGTATACCACACTGCTGGGGGCTGTATACCTGTGCTGGGGTCCACCCTCGGCTTATACACGAGTCAATAGGTTTTTCCAGATTTTTGGGGCAAAAGTAGGGGGGTCGGCTTATACACGGGTCGGCTTATACGCGAGTATATACAGTATTTTGAGTTTTTAAAGACAAATCCAGACACTGCTATTTTTTTGAACAGCCCAATGTTAATTTTTTGTTATATTTACTACTGTAAAGTAGTTAAAAATAATTTGCATTTCTCGTCATGTTTTGATTTCAAAAACAGAGTGCAATGTTCTTAATGCATGGAAATAAAGCCTATTATAAAGATTTTGGGCTTAACTGATGTATTTGAGCATACTGCTATTAAGCTATAACATCCACAGAGAGTGATCATTTCCCCTGTTCACAGATGTGCATCTGCACGTCTGTGAACAGGAAAAGCGATTGGAAAGTGCAGTGCTGAGGCCCCCTGAGGGCAGTGTAAAATAAAGTAAACGAAAAAAAGTTTTTAAAAATATGAAAAAAACAAACAAACTTCAAATCACCCTCCTTTTCCCATTAAAAATTAAACTATAACAAAAATACACATTTGGTAATATCATTAATGCCCTATCTATCAAAATATAAACTCATTTAATCAGATATGTAAACTATGTAATGGAAGAAAAAGTTCAAAAGCCAAAATTAAGTTTTTTGGTTGTCTCAACATTGCAATAAAGTGCAAGAACAGGCATTCGAAACAGCGCATCTATCCAAAAATGGTATCATTAGAAACGTCAGCTCAAGCCACAACAATAAAAAAATTGTGAATGCTATTGGTTGCAAAATATGGTGCCAAAAGTGCAATTCTTTTTATTTTAAAACATCAGAATTTTATTTTACCACTGAGATAAAAGTAAAAGTGTACATGTTTGGTATCTACGAACTCGTATCGATCCAAGGCAACTTACCATCATGTCAGTTTTACCGTATAGTGAACATGGTGAATAAATAACAAGCGTGTAATTGCAATTTTTTTGAAATTTCACAGCATTTTGAATTTTTTTCCCGATTTCCACTTCCCTATATGGTAAAGTAACTGATGTAATTCAAAAGTACAACTTATCCTGCAAAAAGCAAGCCCTCTTATATCTATATTGATGGAAAAATAAAAAGGTTATGTATCTTGGTAGAAGGGGAGGGAAAAATGGAAAATCGCTCAGGGGTGAAGGGGTTAAAAGTCCCACTACTGGGTTAATTTATTTGTTTTTCTGTTCACTATTCAATGTTGTTGTATGGACAATACAAATCCTTTTTTATCTTTTCTGCTGATTTTTTTGTTCTTAATACACTGAAGCTTTTCTTGTCAAATGTTTTCACTGAGTTGTGCACTAGAGGGCCCCTCCCCTCCACTTATAGAGGCAACACATCATTTCCTAGTCTATGGGACAGAAAAGGGATTGCAAAGGAAAGACAGATGAAAAGGGGAAAGGCTGAGACAACTTCTGGATGTGTTAGTTAGGAGTAGTGTCTGGAGTTGTTGTACCACAGAAGGGTTTTTTGCATCCTGTATGTAGGTCTATTTCTTGGTGTTTTCTTTTTTCCTGCCTCCATTCTTCCTACCTGCTTTGCCTTGGTGGTTATTGTCTAGGATGGCTCCAAGGAGTAGGACCAGCCAAATGCCTGCTTTCTTGTCTATCCTGGCTTTTTTGCTGCTGACCCTTCTAGATGCATCAGCTGCAGTAACAGGTATGACATGGGGACTCTAACTTTTTTGATTATCTGTGTGATTTTCATTAATTTATTGATGAACCCATTCTGTAACATATACTGGTACTCTTCAAATATTTTTGCATTTAATTTATTGTAAGGGTGACAGAATAAACCTGAAGATGTGATTAATGTCACAGTGATTTTAGGACGTTTGATTGTATTCTTTGATCCACATATGAATTGAACAGTACACCAAACAAATTAGTGTAATAGGTATTTTCACAAAAAATGGCTATTTTAGCTGTACAGGGGCCAATATTGGTTGCAGTTTTGTCAGTGATATAGGAAATTGATTGCTAACGCATAAATTAAGAGATTATAAAATATGTGTCGTGTTTTAATTTAATTGAAAATCATTTTTTTGTATGACTTCTGATTTTATTGACGACCTGTCCTACCATGTATAACTTTTGTACATCCCCATATAGTGTAATGATATACAGTACATCGGTTAAGGTCTGTTTTGCATCTATGTGCTCAGCATATTAATTTAGTGCTTATTACTGTATTGCTAATCCTATGAAAAGTCAGGAATAGTAAAGCACTGAACGTGAGCCCGATGATCTTGTATTTTTGTTGTTTAGTTCATCATCTAATCTTAATAAGAGAAAAGGGAATCTGTCAGCAGGATTTTGCTGCATAATGTGATGATAGAATGAGGTAGAGGCTGAACACTGATTTAAGCGATATGTCACTTATTAGGCTGTGTGCTGCTGTTTTAATTCAATGAGTGTTTTATCAACAGAGATTATTACTGCCGGATTTGCTGCATGTCTGTATATTGGTCCTTCCACAACCTCAGCAATGATTAGCTAATCACAGATGTGGGCGAGGGCAGCTTTCTGAGCTTTGCTTCATTATACTTCTAAAAATTCTGATGATATCACAACTGCTGTACACAGTAAACTAAATGATATATAGCTGGAATCAGGGTTTTCTTCCCTATATTATGCTACTGTCAGATGAGGTAACAAAATCTGCCAGCAAATTTATCAATCTTGTGAAATAGCCTGGAAAAAGGGTAGTCTACACAATGGGTTGCTTTAGTGATGAGTGAGTGTATTCATTACTATTTGCTACTTGCACGGATAGTATGGTAGTCGGGATCCTTGTTACTCGGCGAGTAACGCTGGTGCTTGTGAGTGTTGTGCCGCTTGTTATCGATCTGACACACATTGCCGCCTCCCTTCAGTGCACAAAGTGAGCTGGCACCTCAGTGACAGCAGATTTAATGTTAGGATCTCTCTGGGGGGACACAGCAAGGTGTTTTAGACATTAAAATCGTTGAAAAACCCACCCTCCTGCCCTGTCCTGGAATGACTCATTTTGTAGCTGGAAGTTTGTGGGCGGAGCCTACACTAATTGACTAACATTGGACTCGTTATTCATTCTGACGAATATGCGAGTATTAAAAACTACTGGTTACGAGGATAGAGATTGCCAATATTTCGCTACTCACTCCTCACTAGTTGCTTTCTTTTAACAACTGTTTTTTAAAATATACTATAAAAAGGTTCTGGTCATCTTACTGCTGTGCAGCACCCATTACAGTACAAATCTGGTGAAATTGTTTATTTTTTCCTTTAGTAGCAATGATGTGTGTATGTATAATGAATACAGTGGCATACTCACTGGACACTGTCTTCTACCTTTTTCATTGGTGCTCCGATCTGTTCTGGCAAAATGTGACCATAGTTGTAACTTACTGGATCATACAGTGTCCAAAGTGAGCTCCTCTTCACAAAGCAGACATTGTATGATGTGGAAGGTCACAAATGAGCTCACGTGACTGGAGCCAACTGGAGCGGTGGTGAAAACGACAGCAGATGGCAAGTGGTGAGTATATTACAGCACTCATTACACAGACATCCGACTGCTACCGAAGGACCACATCAGTTATATGTGTTAAGTTTTCAAGTTATATATAGTTTTATAAATTACACTTCATTGCTTTTAGTAGAAAGGGCATAACAGGTGCCAGGGGTGCACCGAGCCCCACTGCCGCCTGAGCCGCGGCACTGATTACGGGGGGGGTGGGGGTGGGGTGCTAGTGAAGTTTGGGGCTGCCGCCCCGCGGCCTGTGAGTACCGGGGGGGGGGGTGCTAGTGAAGCCCCAGGCTGCCACCCCCTCTGTGCCTCTCCCCCGGCGTAGCCGCTTACCTGCGGTGCGCGGGCGAGCGGACCGGCGCCATGACAGGGGGAGCTGTTTGCATGAGGCGCCGCCCCTTCTGCACAGCCCCCCCTGCCGGCTGCCGCCTGAATGACAGGGCTCACACTGTCCAATGGACGGTGCGGCCCTGAACAGGTGCCTACAAATACATTCTCCTTCTTCCCCACTTAGATAATAATGTTAAAAGCTGAATAAACAAACAAATTGTAGAGATGATTGTTTGCAAAATCACGACATAAAATTATCCAAACATCTGCTTATACCACAGAACAGATCAAAAATCATTCAATGGGAAATCTGAATGACTCCAGCTTATTTGTGGAGCTGGGTTGCAATGAGCAGTCTCTATTATTAGGCTTTAAGAAAAGTAAACAGATTAACAATTAGGGTGATGTTGAAAGTTTGGGTGAATCTCTTCAGCGATGATTTTTTACAAAGATTTCATGGTCCTTTTTAGGGTTCCTTCCTGAGCTCTCACTTAAATCGCTATCACTTTACAGCAGAAACAGCAACTAAAAGGGATTGTCTTTGGCCAACAAACTAATGACTGAACATGAGATAAGTCATCAATATTAGCTCAGAAGGGTTCAGACACCCAGCACCCACTGATAAGTTATGATTTGCTCTGGGCTCTGACAGTTGTGAACATTTTGAGCAGTATTGCGTTGCACAACTTCATCCAATGTTAACAGCTGCTGATGAGCGCTGCAGAACTGTTCCTGTTCTTTTGAATTGGAGCTGTGCAGCAATGTATCGCGGCAGGTGCTTTACATTGAATGGAGCTGCAGAGTGCAGCACTGTTCAAAGTGTTTACAGCATAAGCAAATAATAGCTGATTGGTGGGGGGTGCCCAGTGTCAGACCTCTAGTAATCTGAAATGAATGTCCTATACAAGGTGTGGTCATCAATATGTTGTGACCAAGGACCTCTTTAACCTGATCATAAATGATTAGCAAAATATACAATTAGTAATTTTTTCCTCCACAACACCAATTTTTTTTTTAATTAGTTGTGGAAACAATTTACAAGAATTCATGCATAATGAGGTTAGGAATCACAGTTCTAGTCAAAATTCAAAATTATTCTCTGAAATACTTTTTGTTCCTAAAACAAGGTAGGCAGGGCTGGTGTCAGCTCCACCACACCTGCGGTTTGTTGCTTAGTTCCTGTATTGCCATCGTACAGTACAGGCAAGGAAAACACAACATACAGAGACACCGCATATGAGGAGGCGAAGAGAGCACATGGGGCAGATAACAGCATACGGAGAGAGCACACAAGGAGAGAGAGAACACAAGGGGTGGGGGGAGAGTGGAGAAAAGAGAGTACAGGGGGAGAAGACAGGCATGGAAAGGATTGCACAGGGAGAGAAGAGATCGCACAGGGGAGAGGATTGCACAGGGGAGAAAATAGCACTCAGGGGGAGATCGCACAGGGGAGAAGGAGCACACGGAGTAGTCAGCACACAGGAAGAAGAGTGCACAGGTGGAAAAGAGTGAGCAGGGGGAGAGAGACAGCATACAGGGGGAAAGAGACAGCACAAAGGGGAGAGAGTACATTGGGAAACAGCACACGGGGAGAAAGCGCACAAGGAAGGGGGGGATTATATTATATATATAAATATTACAGTACATCTAGCCTGAAGCCTCCATGTTAATTTCTGAATTGTGGTATGTGTTAAAGGGAATCTGTCAGGTTAAAAATCCATATGTAACTGATATCATTTTCTAATTCCTCTAGTGAAGCTCTTTCTATTCATGTATTTCTTTTATTTATACTCCCCCTATCCTCTGTAAACTGCAAAAAAGAGATTAATTCCATCATGTAGTGACGTCACTGCCTGCTCTGCACTGCCCTCTTTGACAAGCAAAGTTCAGTAGAAATCATTGAGGAGGGCTGTATCATCCTGTCTCTGCTCTCCCTTGTATGCAGGAAAAGAAATGTTCAAATAAAACACACAGAATCTCTCACAGACAGCCTTATTTGATAACTACATATGTGCCTGCCATCTCTCCCTCTCCCCCTCTGAAGCATGACAGGCACAAATGAAAATGAAAGCTACACTGCACTACACTAGTAGGAGACACATAGCACAGAGGGGAGGGACAGAATAACAGCTTCCATTGGTATGGACATTTAAATAACATTTACATATTGCGGACTACTTGGGAGTGAAAGTAATGAGCCGGACTAGTGCACCAGCTAACTGCAGGATGTGCAGATTCTTGTAGCAAGAGAATTACAAAGGGTACAGTAATGATTTTTACACATTGTGAAAGGGTTGCCCAGGCACTATTCAAGGTTAATATTAGTATCATACTGAAAAATTACTTGACAGAGTCCCATTAAAGGGGTCCCACTGACACTTTTTCACCGAGGGCCCAGGAAAACCCGGAGTCGGCTCTGTATGGGCCACAGTATTTAGTAAGATATCTAAATTATTGTGTGAAGAAAAATGGCAACTTTGTGTCAATGCAATCACTTTGTAAAAAGATCTGAAAGTCAATGCACAGTAGTATTCTAATATGACTTTAATAAAGGGGCACCAGTTCATCTAGAGTAATGTCTTCCAGCCTGGAATTCCATCATACTCAGAGTTTTTTGATTACCGTACTTGTTCAGAAACTCCCTAGATTTAACAAAACAGAAGCTGCAAGACTTAGAACCTTTAGGATAGGTTCACACAAGCATCTAAAAAATCAGTCTGATGTTCATCCTGAAACGTGGGATGATTTTTTCTCACTTGTCATCTGCATACAATCCGCTTTTTTTTACAGTAGCAGTTATTAATATTTCACAGAACCATTATAGTTTGCTATGTTACAGAACTACAATGTACAGTAGCTGTAAAAACCAGATGCTACCATATACTGTGATATACATTTTTTCAATCGTACCCATAGACTTGAATGGGTGAGTCTTATCTGATTACTAGAGAAAAATCATGCATGCTATCATTTTTTTCACACACCAGTTTGGGTAGGGAAAAATATTGGCCATCAGCACTTTCTCATTGAATAACAATTGTCCGAGTGCTGTCTATTCTTTTTTTCACATATATCACTTAGACCAAAAACACGGTTGTGTGAATTACACAAACAGTAGAAATAGCAAACTGATTTAAAATGCCTACTAAAACATTTAACATGGCCAGAATTTAGACAATATTTTTAGAATGTTGTACACATTCCTACAACAAATGGGTTACTCTCATTGATCAAGACTGTCACACTGATAGTAGGGTTGGAAGCCACCGGTCCATAGGAAGTAACTTCTTTAACTGTAAGAGAAACAAGACTGTGGAACGTCAGACTCTGAATGTTGGGATCAGGGTTTTTTCAAAATCATTAATTTTTACAGAAGACATCCAGACTGCCTTTACAATATTAGACACTATGAGTGTTAGATTACAGGAGAGGGATTGTTGCCTCCAGGGGTTGTTTTGCCTTCTGGATCATAGCTACGGTATTTGATATTTAGATGGGCAGATGTCCAAATGGACAAGTTATACTATTGTATTACAGTGCAATTTTTCTGTACAGCACATTTTTGATGTGTTAATCCTGCACCAGTTGTTGATTCCATTGATGTGATGTGCCCAGATAATCAAATGCATATCATTTTGTATGTGTAGTAAGGAAAGGAAAGACCATTAATGTGGAGCAGGTGTTGAATGTGGCTATTTAGTGCTTCCAGCTGTTGGCATATTCTTGGTTTTCCATAGGTAGTAGAGACACCAAGAACTTGCTGTACAGTTAAAAATAAATTAACTTTCATTAATAAAATTCAAATAGAAACACTCTTCAAGAAAATGGAGCAAGATGTTTGGAAAAGACACAAAATGAAGCACAAGCCTTTACCAACTCTGCAGGTTATTAGTAGGATGTAGCTTCAGGCCAGTTGGTTCCCATCCAGACATTGCATTATTGCTATGAGGATACTTGGAAAACTTAATATTAAACTTGCTTTAAAAACTTGGTATCTCTGGAAATAATGTGTGCTGTTTTCTTGCTTACAGAAATGGTTTTATAAATTAAAAGTCTTCAGTCAATGAGGACAATACTTCTTAAATGAAAAGTAGACTATTTACATATAGCTTCTTTTTTCATATCAAGGGTTTAAGAACCAAAAACTAATTAAATAAAACAGTATATGTTCTGACATTTAACCCCTTCCCGACATAGGACGTTGTACAACGTCCTGTGTTTCTGCCCGTTCCTGATACAGGACGTTGTACAACGTCCTGGCAGATTTGAGCTACTGCAGCTCCTGTGAGTGGGGTCACTCAGGTGTCACAGATGCTGCTGCTCTGTGACAACCTGTAGATGACCCCACAGGGGGTGGATTAACCCCCCATGCCCAGGACCCCTCCGATCGGCAGTTTAAAAGTGAAACTACCGATCGGAGGGAATCATAGGGATTCACCCCTCCAGATCTGATTGGAGTTCTCCAATCAGATCTGGAGGGGCAGATCGGCAAGTGCCCACCCCTCCACAGCCCCCTCCAGCAGCAGGACTTAACAGAACCCCCCTTTCCCCCCCCAACCGCCCGCCCCCCTCTATTGTTATGCATATGCCGGCGGGATGCACCCGCGGGTGCGCCCGCCGATCACAGTGCCTGGTCCCTTCCTACAGCCCCCCAGGCAGCCCCCTGGCAGCCCCCCCCTCACCTCCTGCGGCGGGCTGCACACATCGGTGCGCCCGCCCTGCGTCCGGCTGTGCGGCTCCTCGGCCGGTCGGTGGCCCCGCCTCCTCTCCCGGCCACCTCCTGCTCATCGGTCTATCGAGAGGGAGGTAAGTATGTATGTATGTATGTATGTATTTATGTATGTATGTATGTATCTATGTATGTATCTATGTATGTATCTATGCATGTATGTATCTATGTATGTATCTATGTATGAATGAATTGATGGATGGATGATGGATGGATGAGTGAATGGATAGATGGATGGGGGGTGCATGCGTGGACGTGAGCGTACATGTGCGTGCGTGGACGTGTGCGTAGATGTGTGCGTGCATAGACGTGTGCGTGCATAGATGGGTGCGTGGATGTGTGCATAGATGGATGTGTGGTGGACGTGTGCTTGGATGTGCGTGTGTAAATGTCAGCATGCGTGTGTGGATGTGTGCATGCGTGGATGTCAGCGTGCGTGCGTGGATGTCAGCATGCATGCGTGGATGTCAGCGTGCGTGAATGTCAGCGTGTGTGCGTGGATGTGTGCATGCGTGGATGTCAGCGTGCGTGAATGTCAGCTTGCGTGAATGTCAGTGTGCGTGGATGTCAGCGTGTGTGGATGTCAGCATGTGTGGATGTCTGCGTGCGTGGATGTGCGTGCGTGGATGTGTGAATGTGTGCATGCGTGGATGTCAGCGTGCGTGCGTGGATATGTGCGTGGATGTCAGAGTACGTGCTTGGATGTCAGCGTGGATGTCAGCGTGCGTGAATGTCAGCGTGCGTGCGTGGATGTGTGCATGCGTGAATGTCAGCGTGTGTGCGTGGATGTCAGCGTGCATGAATGTCAGCATGCGTGGATGTGCGTGCGTGGATGTATGCGTGCGTGGATGTGTGCATGCGTGGATGTCAGCGTGGTGCGTGGATGTCAGTGTGCGTGGATGTGTGCATGCGTGGATGTCAGCGTGGATGTGTGCGCTGATGTGTGCATGCGTGGATGTGTGCGTGCGTGGATGTCAGCGTGCATGCATGAATGACAGCGTGCGTGGATGTGTGCGTGCGTGGATGTGCGTGTGTGAATGTGTGCGTGCGTGGATGTGCGTTGATGTCCGTGTGCGTGGATGTGTGCGTGGATGTGCGTGTGTGCGTGGATGTGGATGTGCGTGCGTGGTTGTGTGCGTGCGTGCGTGGATGATGGGTGCATAGGTGGATGGATGGGTGCAACAAGGGATCAAGTGTCCTCTTGTTGTAGTCTCTGGGATCATAGTCATGGTGCACTGTATGACAGATCATTGTCATACAGTGTACCATAACTCTGACCCCAGAGGCTGTAGGAAGAGGACACTTGATCCCTTGCTGCAGTCTCTGGATTGAGCAGAGGCGATCGAGCGTCGTGGGACCTTCGTTGTGGACTACGTCGGATCTTTATAATAAGGATGGAGTCCGAACTTTGTGTTTTTTTTCAAATAAAAAGATTTTTCTCTGTGTGTATTTTCTGACTATTTACCAGAGATTCCTAATGGCGGGTCTAACATTGGCCCTATATTATGAATCTCGGGCTTAGTGCCAGCTGCCAATAAAAAGCTGGCATTAACCCCTTTATTACCCAGTTAGCCACCGGCACCAGGACAACTGGAAGAGTCTGGGTACAGCGCCAGAAAATGGCGCTTCAATGAATGCGCCATTTTCTGGAGCGCCTGCGAGCTGCAATTCGCAGCATGGGGGGCCCAGAACGCTTGGGCCTCTCCATGCTGCGGATTCCAGCCCCCAGCTGCCTACCGTGTTTCCCCGAAAGTAAGACAGGGTCTTACATTCTTTTTGTGGCCAAAAGTGGCCCCCTGTCTTACTTTCGGGGGGGCCTTACATTGGAGGCCCCACCATCCATCCATCCACACACTGCAGCCATCCATCCACACATTCCCACACATACAGACACATGAATACACATATATACACATATATACACACCATACATACCACACACACAGTCACACACACACATAGCACCGCTTCTTACCGGGTCCGGTGTGGGGTCCCCGATGGTCCTGTGCCGTCCTCTGTGCTCCGGTCCGGTCCCCGAGATGATCCGCTGCCGTCCGCCGTGTTCCGGTGCCGTTTTGCACCGGTATTGCCGGTCCTAGGCTCCATGGTCCCTGCTCTTCCGGAGTTCAGGCCACAGCTCCGCCCAGGTCATAGTGTGGGCCAATCAGCATAGCGGCGCTCAAAAGCAAGCGTCATCGGGCGCTTGCCTCTGACGTCAGTGCCGCTATGCTGATTGGCCCACACTATGACCTGGGTGGAGCTGCGGCCTGAACTCCGGAAGAGCAGGGACCATGGAGCCTAGGACCGGCAATACCGGTGCAAAACGGCACCGGAACACGGCGGACGGCAGCGGATCATCTCGGGGACCGGACCGGAGCACAGAGGACGACGGCACAGGACCATCGGGGACCCACACTGGACCCGGTAAGAAGCGGTGCTATGTGTGTGTTGTGGGTGTGTATATATGTGTATGCTTGTGTCTGTATGTGTGTATGTATGTATGTACACCCCCCCCTGTGATTCCCCGATAGTAAGATTCCCCTCCCCCCTACCCTGCCTTACATTCGGGGGGGATCTTACATTAGCAGACCCCCGTCCCCCCCACCCTGTCTTACTTTCGGGGGGTCTTACTATCGGGGAAACACGGTAGTTGTACCTGGCTGGACCAAAAATATGGCGGAGCCCCACGTAATTTTTTTTTTCTAGAATTGGTTCTAGAAAAGGAAAAAAAAAGGGCTTTGCTGTATTTTTGGATACCAGCCAGGTACAACGAGGCAGCTGGGTGTTGGTGGCAATCCGTAGCTGCCAAGTTGTACCTGGCTGGACCAAAAATGTGGCGGAGCCCCACGCCATTTTTTTTCTAGAATTAGTCCTAGAAAAAAAATAAAAATGGGCTTCGCTGTATTTTTGGTTGCCAGCCAGGTACAATGAGGCAGCTGGGAGTTGCTGGCAGTCCGTAGCTGCCAAGTTGTACCTGGCTGGACCAAAAATGTGGCGGAGCCCCACGCCATTTTTTTTCTAGAATTAGTCCTAGAAAAAAAATTAAAATGGGCTTCGCTGTATTTTTGGTTGCCAGCCAGGTACAATGAGGCAGCTGGGGGTTGCTGGCAGTCCGTAGCTGCCAAGTTGTACCTGGCTGAACCAAAAATATGGCGGAGCCTCACGTCATTTTTTTTCTAGAATTAGTCCTAGCAAAAAAATGGGCTTCGCTATATTTAGATGCATAGTGAACACTTTGAACCCCCAGGTGCTTCACAAATTGATCCGTAAAAATTAAAAAAGAAAATTTGTGTGAAATGAAAAGTACTTTTTCCTTATTACGGATCAATTTGTGAAGCACCTTGGGGTTGAAAGTGCTCACTATGCACCTAGATACATTCCTTGGGGGGTCTAGTTTCCAAAATGAGGTCACTTGTGGGGAGCTCCAATGTTTAGGCACACATGGGCTCTCCATGTGCGACATGGTGTCCGCTAATAATTCCAATTGTTAGCGGACACCATGTCGTGTATGGAGAGCCCCTGTGTGCCTAAACATTGGATCTCCCCCACAAGTGACCCCATTTTGGAAACTAGATCCCCAAGGAACATATCTAGATGCATAGTGAGCACTTTGAATCCCCAGGTGCTTCACAAATTCATCTGTAGAATTGAATAAGTACTTTTTTTTCCACAAAAAGTTTCTTTTTTCATTTTTACGGATGAATTTATGAAGCACCTGGGTGTTCAAAATGCTCATCACCCATCTAGATAAGTTCCCTGGGGGGTATAGTTTCCTAAATGGGGTCACTTGTGGGGGAGCTCCAATGTTTAGGCACACAGGTGCTCTCCAAACGCAACATGGTGTCCGCTAACAATTTGACTAAAAAATCAGCTCAAATTGTTAGCGGACACCATGTCGCGTTTGGAGAGCCCCTGTGTGCCTACACATTGGAGCTCCCCCACAAGTGACCCCATTTTGGAAACTAGACCCCCTAGGGAACATATCTAGATGGGTGGTGAGCTTTTTGAACCCCCACATGCTTCACAAATTCATCCGTAAAAATGAAAAAGTACTTTTTTTTCCACACAAATTTTCTTTTAGCCTGAAATTTTTTCATTTTCACATGGGGAACAGGATAAAATGGATCCTAGAAATTGTTGAGGAATTTCTCCTGAGTACACAGATACCTCATATGTGGTCATAAACCACTGTTTGGGCACACAGCAGGGCTCAGAAGGGAAGGAGCACCATTTGACTTTTTGAATGGAAAATTAGCTCCAAAAGTCAAATTGCGCTCCTTCCCTTCTGAGCCCTGCCGTGCGCCCAAACAGTGGGTTATGACCACATATGAGATACCGATGTACTCAGGAGAAATTGCCCAAGAATTTTTAGGATCCATTTTATCCTGTTGCCCATGTGAAAATGAAAGAATTGAGGCTAAAAGAACATTTTTGTTGGAAAAATTAAAATGACCATTTTTTCCTTCCACTTTGCTTTAGTTCCCGTGAAGCACCTGAAGGGTTAATAATCTTCTTGAATGTAGTTTTGAGTAGCTTGAGGGGTGAAGTTTTTGGAATGGTGTCACTTTTGGGTGTTTTCGGTCATGTAAACCCCTCAAAGGGACTTCAAATGTGATGTGGTCACAAAAAAATGGTTTTGTAAATTTTGCTGGAAGAATCAAAATTGCTGATGAACTTTGAACCCTTATAACTTCCGAACAAAAAATTTTTATTTTTCCAAAATTGTGCTGATGTAAAGTAGACATGTGGGAAATGTTATTTATTAACTATTTTGTGTTACATACCTGTCTGGTTTAGCAGAATAAAAATTAATACTTTGAAAATTGCAAAATTTTCAAAATGTTTGCCATATTTTTGATTTTTTCACAAATAATCACAAAAATTATCGACCTAAATTTAATACTAACATGCAGCCCAATATGTCACGAAAAAACAATCTCAGAATCGCTAGGATCCGTTGAAGCGTTCCAGAGATATCACCTCATAAAGGGACACTGGTCAGAATTGACAAAAATGGCCTGGTCATTAGGGTCAAAATAGGCCCGGGGGTGAAGGGCTTAAAGGGGTTGTCCACTACAAATAAGGCATGGGAACGCGAGTTCTGTCACTGCTGTAGCGACACTGGCAGTGGAGGTGAGTAAAAGTGTTTTTATTTTATGGGGGCGAACATGGGTAACAGAGATGAGTGAATCTTTTAAGTTCGGGTTCGGGTGGTGCAGGTGAATTTTTTAGCACACTGTTCGTGACCCCAAACTTGACCTTAGCGGAATTCACTGATTAGCAGTTCAGCCCACATACAGCCAGCCATAAGTAAAACACTTCCGGGGTGGGACGGTAGGATTTTTTTTTTTCAAATTAATTTTGGATACCCACTACACCCGACAACTGTGCCTTTAAGTCCAGTGAGCTGATCAAACACTGCATGTGACTCACTGTCGGCCAAGCATTTACTGTACCTGACCACATCATAGCTATTTATTGTCCATAAATGTCTCATTATTAAGGTTAAACATCTAGGACTTTACCTTGCAAACTTGGGTCCTCTGACTGCCCCCTCCTATAGGTCCTAGAACTGTCAGTGGAGATGTGTCCATGCATATTTATTTTGGCCGTCTCCTGCAGTCCCATAGACCAATGGTTCTCAACTCAAGTTCCCAAGACCCAACAACAGGTCATTATTTGAAGATATTCTATAGTTAGAAGAACCTGTGGAAATTTCTGCTGACTTTCTTCTAATAACATCACTTGTGAAATCTAGGAAAATTCTGTAAACATGAAATGTTGGGAGTCCATCAGAAGTGAGGTTAATAAACACTGCAGTAGACAGTGGAACCTCTGTTTCACAGGGTGATCAGCTATGGTACAGGGCATGTTCATCAGCCCTATGGTGCCTAGGGTAGGGTCTTGATACTCTCCCTCTCTCACCAAATCATGGCCATCTACTGTGATCTGGGGAGAGAGGGAGAGTATCAAGACCCTACCCTAGGCGCCATAGGGCTGGTGAACATGCCCTGTACTATAGCTGATCACTCCTGATGAACCCATCACTGCATCTCTGATGAGGGAAATGCGTTGAGTGTATGACTTCAGGATAAGATAAGTACATCTGTGACCTACATGTGATTGAAGTGCATCTATACTCTGCCTGCATTTGGTTCCTAGTTGACCACTAAGGAAACTGTGGAAAGGGGGATAAATAAGTTGTATCCCAGTACTGGGTTTGAGTCCTGAACAAGGATTTGTTTTGTTTCATTGTATGGTGGGAAACCAGTGTAGGAAACTTTGGATGTACTCATTTGCAAATTGCCAACATTGGTTGGATATTTAGTTACCATTAGTACCAACTTGGAATATGATTGTGAATCACATTGTATAATCCATATTGTTTACCATAAGATTTTATACTATTAGAAGGGAATACCGCCATATATAGGGTTGACAAGTCCTGAGTGTTTTTTTTTTTTACCACTAAGTTCAGGGATAGACCTGGACTTTGAGGATCAACCTCTTTTTTCTGGACTCCTTAGTACATTGTTACACAGGGGGATCTAGGAAGTATGATGTGTGATTGACCCCTCTCCAGACACTACACAAGGGTCAGTAGGGTCAGCCGTCGTGGTACGGGGACACCAATATAAGGGGGTTTTACGTGTTTAAAACTCCGTTGCTAGCCAGGGCAAGCTAGGGAAAGAACAGGGTCGTTGGTATCCCCTTTTTCCCCTTCTTGTGTGTATTATTCTGGCTATGTCCTTTTTTTAGGTGCACACAATAATGTGGTTTACTATGACTTTTTGTCTGCCTAAAAAGACTGACATTTCTGGGATCTTTATTTTTTGCGGGTTCAGATGGTTACAGGCACTACAGAAAATATACAGAGAAAATGGGCAATAGACAGAGAGAAAATGCTTTGGGGATAAAAGCTTTGCTGAAATAATGAAGACAGGAGCACACTGGTCTTATAAACAGCTCATATCCAGCCATCTTTTTTGGGAGAGGCACTTTCACAGAAGAAAAATCGTAAATTTAGATCAGGCTGCAATCTGCATAGGATGGTGTCTGAAAATATATGAAAAACTGAAGATAGCTGATTAAAACATATTGCATTTTTGAAAATTGAAGGTAAGCTTAAATGCATGTAAAAACCTTTCTTTCCACCACAAAAGTGTCCATATCCATTAAGATCTCTGTTCTTGTCACGTGATGATCACACGGGTGCGCGGATCATTACAGCACAAAGCTCTATTTACCAATATGTACTTGTAACGAGCCGTGCACCTCTGTGGCCATCTCTGGAAGATGACAGTGAACATTGCCACTGTGTGACTGCAAGTAGAGATTTTGAAAACCATGAATAATTTATAAAGAAATTAAATTTAAAAATTGTACTGACTTTTCATAAATTTGTTTGCTGAAACTGTAATACCCATAGCGTTCTCTCTGAATATTGCACTATTAGTGTCAGGACCACCAAACTTTAATTTGCATGGAGATCAGTATCAAACAGCTGAAGCATGGCTACGTTTTTACTTTTGCATCACACAGAAGTTCTATTGAGCCA
This sequence comes from Allobates femoralis, assembly GCA_033576535.1. Lineage (NCBI taxonomy): Eukaryota > Metazoa > Chordata > Amphibia > Anura > Aromobatidae > Allobates > Allobates femoralis. The sequence continues at coordinate 458,094,509 of JARQOC010000001.1, forward strand.
AGCTTAGAAGTGCTGCAGAGTGTCTATGTCTTGCAGCTGTAATACAGATGTTAAAATGCTTCCACATTCCTTTGTGACTCTCCCAACTGAAGGTCAAGGTAATGTCCTTTAAGAATGATGGCAGTTTAGTCGAAAGCCAAACATGTCCCATTTCCATGAAAGGTATATTGATTCAGGACTGGACAAACTTACTTGTAGAATTGAGCATGTGAAGGAACATATTTAATCTGTATTCAGATATCTTTATAAATTAGTCGTAAATGAATTGCTTTCTGTCACCTCCTAAAGGAACCAGTAGTAACTTAAGCATGAGCACAAGGCATTCTCAAGAGAGGACACACCTAAACATATATTCTTATGATTGCTACTACCATATGTCCAGGAGGTTTCATAATTATTTTCCTTGGCGCTAACATCCATCTAGATAGTCCTTAATCAACCCAACTCCTGACATCTAAAGCTTGTAGATAATGAAATGTTTTGATATGAAATGGCAGATGATTTTGGAGCCTCAGCATGGCTCCTCTTCTGACTGTATTTCTGAGAGTTCATGTCAGAGATCTTCATGAAACCAAACATGTGAGTCTGAGAAAATATAAACATGTATTCATTTTCTTGGAAGACTTGGATGGGAGTTTGGTTTCTTAGCTTCAAAATTTACTACTGCTCTTTAGTAGAGATGCTTTTCAAACTGGTAGGATAGTTGTTAAAACAAGGTAATTGGCTCAGTGCAAGTGGAAAACATTTGGGGGGATTTTATGTATTACAAGGAAAAAGTAGTAGGATTAAGATGTTGCTTTCATCCTCCAGGATGATAGTTGTGATCTGAGCCATAGTGTAATTCTGGTTCATTAATATCCTGGTGAAAGGGTTGCTTCTTCCACTCCCAATGCACTTAAAGGCTAATTTGATAAAATGGTAGACACATGTATAATTTAATTTTTAAGAAATGCAATGTCTTACTAGTTAAATTGCTGGACAACTTAAATACACTTATTGCATGTTTCTTATTCAGAAGTGTGGTCAAATATCACAATCCCTTTTGGACTGCGTTTGATTATTTTTTCCGCTAACCTTTCTTTTTTCTGGCATGGTATTGAATTAGTAGGCAGTGAAATTGGTTCTTGAAGTTGAAACTCTGTAACAGATTTTGCCCATTTTCAGACTTGGCACTTTCAGGATTCCAGAAATTGTGTGATGTTGTGAAACTACAACAACTTCAGAAGTAATAATCTTGTGAAGAAACATGAAATTAGATTATTATAACCAAAACTAATGCCATCTATGTAATGGCACTCTGATACTAATTACATCCATTCCATTATTTTAATATTCTGGGTTTGTGTTTTAGAAAAAAAATAGTATTTGAATTTTTATGCAAATGTGCCTCAAGTGCAGTGGGTGGGCAGTGCACTGACAGCTTTGCTGCCTCTATTCATCACTTTCCTGAAAGTAATTGACATGTCATCTTTTTATTGACCTGCCTCTCCTACCTAATATTTAATGCAAGTGCTGTCATTCACTGGGGTGGAGCATGGACAGTAAGGTCCTTATGTAGAATACTGTCACATCAAGCCATACACTAGCTGTCCTTTTATTATTTAAGATGTCCAATGTGGAAACAAGCAGCAGAAGTAAAGAGGATGGTCAATGTCTGGTATAATCTGAAAACTATTCAGATCACACCAGAAACTTGCAGTCTTCTTTATCAGGACCTTACTGGGCATGCACAGACCTGATGGTGCTTGTATTAAATCTCAGACAAGAAAGGCAGGCCTCTGATATAAGAGTGACATACAATCACTGATAGACAGGCAACAGGCAGGGAATAGAGAAGAGAGGCAGCCAACCTGTAAGTTCAATAAGACAAATGAACTTTTGCGTGTGGAATCCTCTTGGATCTACAGATTGAATGTCTTGACCCCAGGGGGCATTAATGAGGTATTGATCTTTGCTGGCTTTTATAAACAGAACTAGCATTTTCCTTATTTTCTAGGCTTAGGCTGGGGTCACACTTGAGTTTTTTTAGTGACTTAAAAAAACTCATGCGTTTTTCCATGCGTTTTTTCATGTCAGCATGAGTTTTTTAAGGTGTGTGATGGCACCCTGCGTTTTTGCATGCGTTTTTAAATCCGCACCAAAAAATAGTGCATGCACTATTTTTTGGTGCTGTTTTAAAAACGCATGCGTTTTTGTAGAAAACGCATGCGTTTTTTTAACATGGGCCCCTATGGAAAACACATTTTTTGGATGGCACTAAAAGGTACTAATGTACCATGCGTTTTTGCATGCGTTTTTGATGTCAGCTAATCACATAATAGCAAAAACGCACACAAAAACTCATGGTACTGTCACACATGCGTTTTTGCTATTAGGGCATGCGTTTTTTAACATGGGGGCCTGTGGGTGCGTTTTTACATGCGTTTTTGAAAACACAGGTCTCCAAAAACTCATGGAAAAAACGCAAGTGTGACCCCAGCCTTACCCAGTCCCTAAATTTTTTTCTCGTTGAGGGTCACTTCTTTAACCAAGCTTTGTCTTGCTACCTCTATCTATTGATTGCTCCTCTATGCTTTTATACCATTTTTTCTATTGCCATCTACCTCTGTCTGTAGCGTTATTGATAAATATGTGCACTTACAATTATCTGCACATAGGTAACCAGTTTTGAGATTGGGGAACATCTTTGTGTTCATCCTGTCTGTTAAAGTCTGAAGAGAGCGGTATTTGGAAAAAATAGGGTTGAGTGTAGCAAAACATCAATACATTATGCCTAGACTTTTTTTGCTCCCTAACAGCAGAAATTGGTGGACAATTGAGCTGTCAGCAATAGCAATATGCTATGTGGCCAATATACAAACATATACATTCACTATGCTTCAGTAGACTTCTATTAATACATATATGAACTCCACTATTGCTGCAAACCTTAAAAAATGTAAAACATTTTATGTTTTTTGATCAAACAGTGCAAAAGCCATCCAACCACATCAAGGCGTACCTAAATATGGATGGTGACTATCACTAATGTCTAATCTTCAATATGTCAAACCAGGTCTCATGTGAATGGGGAAATAAATTAAAATCATGCAAAGTTCTCAATTAAAACCATGTATGGGAAAAATATGTAGACAAGGATGCTGAGCCCTGGGAGGGGAGGTCATACTCCTCAATATGCACTACAAAAAAGAAAAAATAGGGCCGCACACCTTTAGTATTAAAATAATGATTAGGTGCACAAATGGGCTCTGTGGCTAATATACAGTTGTATACATACATTATATATTAGCACCATGCGATTAATGAATACATGATCTCCACTAGGACATTAGGGATGAGAACCATCCCCTTGCAATTTTCCAAAGCTGAAAATGAGGGGATATTTTTTCATGCTGCACCAATATCTGCGATACCTCTGTCCACGTCTAATGCCATCTCCAACCGTGTAGTGCTTGCCATCTTCACTGTGGCTAGATCCTCCCTTATTCCACATTGTTTCTCTTAAAGCAAGGCCTTATCCTGTAGACAATTATAGCATGTCAGAGAGCAGTGGTAGCAGGCACACACCATACAGAATTCATATCCCTGATTAAATATATGGCTCTATGTGGGATGTGTTGCAATCCTCATATTTATCAGAGCCTTCCATTTCAGAAGCTGATGAATGCAAATGAGGAGCCAGCAAGTTTGTTTCTTACAAAAGAATTTTACTTAACCATCCATTATCGTCCACTTGAAACACATAATAACAAGCATATAACATTATACAAGTCTGTTTCATGGTACGGTATACTTCAAGGTTTACTTTCTGTTCTACCTGGACTACCACTGTTCTTACTGGTTCTGTAAGTTTCGAGGTATCCCAGCCCAGATCTGCAATACTTTCAGGGTCTATCATTTCTACTACCCACAGCTCCATGTCTATTCCCCTCCGAGAGGGAAGGGTTAAGGTCCCTGCCATAGATCACCTTCATTAAGCCTTGTGCTCTAGACATTCAAACAAAATCCGCCCTAGGAAATTAGTCCAATTTAGTACTGCTCAGAATAAAGACAAACTGTATCCAATCTTCTACCTTTGGGCTAACTTCACCTTTTGTGGGCTAGTTCCAAGCTTGTCTATTTCTGCCCATGCAGTCAGTTGCTGGGCAAACTTCCTATCTTACCAACATCCTACATAAAATGGCTTATATCCTACATTAATATTACATTACTATTACCTATCATACTATGCAAAATTATACCTTTAAACAGTACATTATACTACTAAGTACATTATATACATATACAAGGACGCATGGACCACCTCGGCCACACTCTTATGCTTAGGTGATATGAAACTCTTGGTAGTTACGACTTTTGCCTTCCTTACAATCTGGCTGTGGTTCACACAGTCCTAATGTAAAATAATCCTAAATTGATGAACACAAATATTTTTTTTAAATACAAATATTGTGATTGCTGGTGTGTGATGTGGACAGTTGGTTAACATCATAAAATTCTCTACCTAATGGATTTAATTGAAATGTTAATGCGCCTTATGCAACAATATGCTTTATAAAGCTTTTCATTTGTTTAGATGACCAGCGTATGTTCCATTCTGTCTATCGGTAATGGCGTCAGGCACTTGGTTGTTTTCATTATTTCAGACTTACAACTTTACTTGCTATTCCCCTTTTCACAAACACCCTAAGAAGTTATTTTAGCAAGGGTATCACATTTAACAAGTAACATTCCTTTTTGTGTGATATGATTGAATCGCTCTTCTTTACTCTGTCCCTCTTGACTGAAGTAGTATTAAATACGGATAAACATTTAGGTAACTAAGTGGAAATTACAGACTTGTTTGGTGCTTCAGGCTTCATTGTTGAAGAAAATGCCAGACCGCTCATTGTATTACTTTCTACAGACTGAAGACTTGCAGCCACAAAAAACGTACATTGCTAATAGATTTCTGGAAGCTTGTTTGAGGTTTTAAATAGCTGTTGGCAAATGCAATCAATAGTTTATTGTAACCAAAAGTATAGATGCAATTCCAGATTCTACCATTACAGAGTAAAGCGGAAAAAGGAATATGTCAAAACCAATTGTTGATATTTATTTCCACACATATGACCGCAAGGCCACAATTATTCAGCCTATTTTCCATAGCAGTAGGAAACATCCCACATATGTCATGGTTGGTCCATAATAGAGCTATAATTTGTTACACAATAGGCCAGGATAAAGAATTAGCAGACATATATGGAATTTTTATAGGTATCCCTACTGAATAAAGGGGTTCCTCTTCTAGGATATTTTTTTAATTAGTTCTTCCATCAGTGCCCACTGTTCTCTAATGTGAAGAGCCACGTACCTAACCTGCACGACACATGGCCACCATGTGCAGTACTCTCTCAGACTCACCCACTGCTGTGATTGGCACCTCACTCTCAATGTACAATGTGTATTGAGAGCTAAGTGTGGGCGGGAGCCACTATCTCAGAACTGCTTCATGCCTAAAACTAAATGCTTTGATTGTGTCAGAATGGCCGCAGCCAGTAATCTAAGTAAAACATTGTTAGTTTCAGAATCTCTTTGCCTACAACATGCTGATGATGATGAGGTAGCAAAAACTTGCTGACAGATTCCCTTTTTCCTATTTTCTGAACTGCCCACAAACATGCAATTCCCAACTCTACTTGACAAGATTAGAGTGTTTCAGATCTTATGCGGTACTTTACGAATATGGAAACAAGAGATGGTATTTAACACAGAGAAGCTACAGATTGCCCACATTCAACCTCCCAAACATCAAACATAGATAGGAGATAGCAAACACTAAAATGCAAAAAGAATGCTTAGTGTTCAAATTGAGCAGGTTGTTAAGTCGAGAATAAAGTTGTCAGAGCATTAGGTTATATATTGCACTTTTTTATGCGCTTTTGAGTGCAGATTTGTTACAAAACCTGAAGAGAATCCTGATGTCAGCAAATGTGGCGCCCCGCAACGAGTGCGTCACAGGAGGGTATTGCATCCCAGACTGAAGATGCAATATTCTCTGACTAAGTAATGACATGGTTAACATCAGAGCTCCATACCCTACATGCACCACTAGCATAGAGGGCCAATAAGTCCTGGTGGGCGGAGTGTAGGAGTAGAGTCTAGGAGAATGTAGAAGAAGGAGGAAGGAGAGAGAAGTGGTCGGGAGGAACGTAGGAGAGGGGGCTCTGCACAGTTCCGTGCAGCCCACAGACCACCTACCGGTTGGCGCCGTTACCCGGTGCCTAACAACTGGAACCTGGGCAAACATCTGACGGGTCAAAATACACCCGCGCGCCATCCACAACTGGTTCCGAAGCTAGCAAGTTGTTCACCACTGCTAAGCAAACCAGGAGTGGAGGGACCGCTCTACAGGAGTACCCCACCGCCGCCGCAAACAGAGCCGTCTTGCCAGCAGGAGTACCCCCAAAAGAACACAGGCTCCCCTCACACTGGAACGTACACACGGCAGCGAAATTTAAGTAGCCCCTTGTACCCGAACTTGGCACACTAAGGCGACATCGGTAAAACCATCTAGAACAAGTTTAGAACGGAGGAACACCGCGGAGCTCTGAATCAACACCGGTCATTGCTGAGTCCACCCAGTCCGTTACCCGTTACCTGTATACCATGTATCGTCAACCGGTTGCAGTAAAAGACCCGTTACAGAGAACACTGGTGTCTGTAATTTCTTCAGAACTGTTTAACTCCGCACGTTAAGAGTAACTAAGCTGCTTCACAACATCAAGTGCAGCTCCTGGCTCCGGGGACTCCCGCTCGTCCTGTGGGGAGTGTCCCATCTTGCTGCATTACATCCCCCGGAGGCCCAAGCAGCGCCGGTGAAATCACGGAATTCCCGCAGGTGGCGTCATGACAAGAATAACCTAAGCTTATCTGTTCTGCCAACTCTTTTGATCTGGACGACCGGGCCTACACAGCCTCGGGCGCGGAACCGTGACAGGGAGCAGCGACAGCCCGAGACGTGCATACCCCGGCTACGGTGAGTCACAAAGTCAACAAGAATCCTGAAGTGTCATGCACACACTTATCTGTGAATGGCAAGATTTGGTGTAGAAAATAATCTACAGCATGTCATTTTTTGGCTATGTGTACATGTTGATATTTGGCTTCAGAAATATTGCACAATTTCTGCATCTCTTGACAGCAAAAATGCACAATGCGTTTTTGCATGCATTTTACACCTGCGTTTTTGGACACCAATGAATGATATAAAAAGCTCAGGTAAAAAACAAATGCAAAAATGCATTGAAAGTGCAGAAAAAACATGAACAAAACATGCATTTGGGCTGCTACGTTTTTCCTGCCAAGAGATGCAAAAATGGTGCAGAAATTTCTGCAACCAAATACTCAATGTGTGCACTTACCCACAGTCCTTCTGTAGGTATGCTGCTGCTGCAACCTAAAGACAAAAGCCCTTTTCCAGGCAACATATTTTCTTTTTCCTATTAATACCGGAAAGTTTGCAGGCATATATTATATACCTAATTTAAAATATGCAAGGCATGCAGTAAGGGAAAAGGGAAAGTGTACAATGCTGCTGATGAGGGTAAAGGCACACTGTTGTGCATAAAAACGAAGCTGTTTTTGATACATGATAGTCATGCAAGTGCTGTGCATTTTTTGCATGAGTGTGTTGCGTGTTGGTGTGTGTGCATGGCTGTATGCATGAGAGTGTGTGGTGCGAGAGTCAGCGTGTGGTGCGAGTCAGTGTGCTGCTGCCCACAGTCCTGAAGTTTGCTCGGCGGGATTTCTCAGTATGCTGAGAAATCCCACCAAGCATACTTCAGCACTAAGACAGCACTGACTGTCAGCTCAGCGCTGATGTCAGCCCCACCGACACCATTTACTGGCGATTTCAAACACCGCTGCTGTCAAAGCAGCAGTGTTTGAATTTGCTGGGTTGCTGGCACAGTAATCTTATCAGCTTTCACCGCTGTGAAATTGGCCGGTAAATGCTTTCCATGGTGCTGAAGTTAGAATGTCAGCACCATGGAAAGATTTAACAGGTAATTCAAACACCGCTGGTGTTTGAAAGTCCGTGCTTTCCATGGTGCTGAAGTTTGAACTTCAGCACCATGGAAAGCGTTTACTGGCCGATTTAACAAATCAGCTTTCACTGCTGCTGCAACCAGCAAATTCAAACACCGCTGCTTTGACAGCAGCGGTGTTTGAACCAATCGGCTTTCAGCACTGCCGTTACAGCAGCGAAAGCCGATTGGTTGCTGTGTCGACAACCTGGCAGATTCAAACACCGCTGCTGAGAAGAAGCGGTGTTTGCCGACATTGAAAGTACGCACATGCATGCGACTATTGCATAGTGTGCTGTATGGATGCAAGATTTTCTCGCACCCATATACTTTCAATGGGCACTCGCGCAAGGAGATTGCGTTCAATCGCAGCATGCTGTGATTGAACTCGCATTTCACTCGCAATGCGAGGTCAGTGCATTCAAAACACACTAATATGACCAGTAGCAGTTGCTTAAACTGGTCTGAATGCAATGCGAGTTTTTATCACATTGCACTCGTGCTAGTCACACACTTGTGTTCCTCCTCCCTGACGCACATAGAAGCCAAACCCTTGTACTAGGTGACACTGTGCTTGCTGCAGGAGAACTATAAACATCATCACCACAAGTCCTAGCTTCCTATCCCACTTTGCACTGGTGGGCACAAGACTCCCACTCTTCAAGCCAGAAGACTGTGAACAGGTGCTTGGGTGGATGGCAGATAATGCTTCCAGTATATTTCCCAGCTCCGCCCTCTCTTCAACACAGCACCAGTCTCACTAGCCGGGACCACATAATTCTCACCCTTATCTTCTTTTCTTCCACCATGGAGAGTCCCAGGAGACAAGTGATCGTGCACCCGGACACTCCGAGGAGCTCTTTACATTTACATATATTTATTGTGGCCTCTTACTATTCATGTTTCGAGAAGGACATGAGGAAATTGTGTGTACTAAAGCCCAATATTTGAGCAGCCACGGTCAGAAGAAGATGATGATGGGGAATGGCAATTAGTGTTTCAAGAGGTAGATGATGATGAGATATAGTTGAAAACAAGTGATGTCAAGTCAACAAGTCAGGACGACCAGGGTGTGGAAGTGGAAGACATGGTGTTTGATGATGAAGACACTCAACCTGGGAAAGTGCAATTCAGAGATAGGACAGAAGCATAGGCAGGGAGGGATCTGAAGCACAGCAACTGTCAGGGAGAGGCAGTGGGGGTGGCGTGGCTAGAAGGAGATGGTGGGCGACTACTCTTCATAGCACCCACATACAGCAAGTTCCCAAGCCAAGTGTTAAGTGTTCCCCAGTCTAGCATTTTTTTTTAGAAAGTGGGGAATGATTAAAAAACGGTCATTTGCAACTTGTGCTGTACCAAAATGAGCAGGGTCCTTAACAAAACCAGCCTGAGCACCACCAGCATGCTCAGGCACATGTCATAAAAGCACCTGACTGGGTGAGCTGAATGCCTGGGTCCATAATCAGTGTCTGTGGGTGACAGCACTGACTCTTTTCCTGTGTTACGTGCTTGTCAATCCCTTGTCCAGGACCCCGTTGGATGGCAAATGTACTACCAATTTCGGCCCTAGTTCCTTCAAGTTTCCTCCACCTCCTATGCCATATCTGTAAGGCACGTAGGTTTGGACCTGCTGTGTCATGGGCCGGAATTACCCTGTAGGGACGTGACTATGCGCCTGCCAAGTATTAACCAGAGCTTATGATGGTGAAGTTGGACTTGGCTGCTGGTAAATACCAGGTACCACTCCAGAGCAGTCCCATGACTGCAGCAACTGTTACCAGGGGTCAGGAACACAGAAATAAAGTATCAGGCAGGGCAGTATCAGGATCACAGGCACGGTAGATACTGGTACTGGTTCAGATGGGACGGCTGGTACAGACAGAAAAGGTTAGGGTTCAGGTGCAGCAGGAACATATTTGGGTTCAAGTGCAGACAGAATGGCTAGTACAGTTGGAACAGGTTTGGGTTCATGTGCAGACAGGATGGCTGATACAGATGGAACAGATTCGGATTCAGTTGCAGACTGGACATATTTTAGTCCAGGTTTGGGTTCAGGCAGAATAGGTTTGGTTTAAGTGGGACATGTTCAAGTTCAGGTGTGGCGCCCCTGTGGTCCGGTCGCCACTAGAAGTTGCAGCAACCAGGATTGATTAATCCAGTCACCCAACACATCCCAGTCTCAGGGCAAGGGACTCTAAGCCCAGCTGTGGGATGGCGATAGGAGACAGATGGTGGATGGGGAAGTTAGCACAGGAAATGGTCAGGAAAGAGGAAACACCACAGGAAGTGTAGGGCAGAAGTTAGTTAGCCCTAGAGTTGGGAGGAGAGGAGTTAGTCCATCAACCACTCAGACAGAGAGGGTAGAACCATCATTACACGAGACTGAAAGGACATGGATCCGGTGGCCTGTACCATTATGGGGCCTGCTCTGGGTCCTGGGCTACAGACCATAGACAGTAGGAATCCTAGGAACACGGGTAGTGAGCAATCCACTCGTGCGCCTGAATTAGCTGGGAAGCTGAAGAATGAGGCAGGAACCAGGGAGCCGGTCCTGAAGTGGCAAGGACGCTCCAAGCTCCAACCACAAAACCGGCTGGTTGCAGGGTCCTTATGTCCCGTGACCCAACCCCTGGCACAGTGAAGTGAAGGCCGCTCCACTAGGGCCAGGGGACCAGGCAAGTTGCCCAATGAAGGCCCGTGGCCGCTGGATTGGAGGCGCGTGCAGGAGGGTGGAAAATAGGCAGCTTTGAGAAGAGAAGCCTACAGAAAGGAACACAAAAGGTGACCTGGATGAGCCATCCCAGCTGCTAAGAGACTACCAGAGCAGCCACTGCACTGGCTTGTAACTTGAAACGCCTGATGAGAAAAGCCAAGTAAACCAGGTGGAAGCTCAGCATTGTGTCTGACTGTATATTCTGCGCCTGATGAGAGGTAGACTGACACACCAAGCAGGCAGCAGGAGTCTGCCTGAGAGTATCTCTGATCCCTGCTAGCAGCCAGAGCAGTCCCGCTGGCCTCCCATTTCCCCAAATCACCTCCATTGACTTTTCAGTTGCCCTGGGGACCCGCTCTTCCCATGGAGAGCCAAACCATCACAGCTGCTACCTGCATCATCCCGAGAGGTCCCGACTGCAGCAGCGGCTCTACCAGCCGCCTTCCATGGCTGGGTCATGACACATACTCTTTTATTTTACTTTTATTTTTATTTTCATCCCTTTTTCAAACTAACCCCTTTTTACTGATCGCCCGACTAGGGGATCACGCCACCGTGACATCCCACAGCCCTGACGACGTCGAGAGGGCCCGATTCCGAGTACCCCACGGTCCCCGCCGGGGCGAGTCACAGGCATATGCAAGGTCACAGGGACCTGACAACAAACTAGCAGGCGCATGAAACGCTAGATACAGAAGTAGCTCCGGCTCCTCCCTACAGGGGAGACGTGGTGACTGGCATTTGGGGGGCGCATTGAGCCAGTGGCCATTCCTCCACCAAGCGCCTGTTCATACACTGGATATAAGTATTAGGGGAATGGCATGTAGGAAGAGCATGGTGCCCCGCTGGCCATGCCTCCTGTTTATACACTGGATAGAAGTATTATGGACTGGCATGCAGGGGGAGCATGGGGCCCCGGCGGCCATGCCTCCAGCACACACACCTGTGTTCTGCTTCAGGGAGGTGTGAGGGTTGAGGAACAGCTACTATATTATTAATTTTTAAGTGATCTAAAGATACTAGAACTGCTGTGGCCAGTCCAGCTTCATAGTGTATGAGGGCAGGGACAAATATATTTTATCTCCCTGGAGTTCCCCATTAATGCTATACCTGTCCTTGACAGGTTCCCTTTATTAGGCATGAAATGATCAGCTATGTGCTGAGCATTTTGGGGGTGTATTGGGTGTACTTGCCAGCTTCAGAAACCACAGTGCGCATGCTCTGGAGCCAGACAAGTACAGCCAATACTTACTGTCAATGAACAGGACCGGAAATGACGCGGCCGTTGCGTTATAGCTAAAAGAAGTCCTTACAATTACGAATGAGAGCACGCTTGTAAATTAGGTTATGACCCCACTGGATACCAGTTGATACCATAGGATCGGCCAGAGAGACTAGACGTAGCCTAACTACCATCCGAAATTGAAACTTTCTAAATGATTTTTCTTAACTATAACAGTACTGTATTAGGTAAGACAAGGTTGATTAGGATGATTCTAGGAAGCTGTAGGGGCACAGTCATAGGTTGGGGGGGCATAAAGTAGCTGACAGGTTCCCTTTAAAGATGATTTCTGTAATTGCTTTACTAGTAATAGGCCATGTACTTACTACCAGATATTTTAAAAGATGATATTGGATTCAATTTTCAATTTCTCAGATTGAGGATGTCCCAAAATGCCTACATACAGATTATTTGTACAGCCTTTACTGTCTGTTAAAGGGAATCTGTCAGGTCAAAGATCCATATGTAACTGATATAATTTTCTAATTCCTTTCTCTAAGCTCTTTCTATTCATATATTTCTATTATTTATGCTTCCCTCATATCGTCTGTAAACATCAAAATAAAAGATTCTATCTGTCAATCACAGTGAGCTCTGCTGCCCACTCCCCAAGGAATGAATAGGCATCATCACACAGCCCTGCCCTCCTGTTTGTCTGTTATCTTGTGTGACTCATTGCAGAGCAGAAAGGAGGGGGGAGGAGGAATGTGTGCTCTTAGAGATCTTCATTGTATGTATCTGAGACATGTGTAAAGGTTGTAGTCTGAGATATGTTTATGTTATTATAATAACATTTGATCAATTGCTCAGCAGATACACACATTACATGTATGCAGGAAAACCAACCTTCATATGATAAAAATGTCTTACACAGTGTGCACAGTGTAAGACAAAACATCTCACCCTCCCATCAAACAGCACAGAGGGGAGGGATAGAACACCAGCTGGTGTAGGTGTGAATATTTAAATAACACTTATACAGCAGCCAGACTAATCAGCAGGTAATATAATGAGAGGGGACTAATGTACCAGCTCCCTGCAAAGTGTAAAAATGTTTATAGCATGGAAACTCCAAATGGTACAATAGGGATTTTACATGTTTTTAAAAGGTGTGCCCAGGCACTATTCAAGAATAAGATTAGTATCACACTGAAAAATGACCTGACAGAGTCACTTTAATAAAAGAAAATAATTACAAATTTTGCAACCATGTATTAAATGTGAGTGTTCTTCATATAATCAGTAAGATGCCATGATGACCATTACTTTTGTACACTTCTGAAGACATTGAAATAATTCTTTAAATACATTTTATGAAACATTTCCTTTAAAATAATAAACTCAGCTTATAATTTTTACTACTTTACAGTTTTCTTTATTCTTTCTAACCTAAAGATTAGAGTTACGGGGTTATTTATTTGTTTATCTGATGTGATAATAATCCATGTCAGTAATTTCTCTACACCTTAAATGCTGAACAATATGTTTATCTACTATATGTACTATTCTGGATTTAGTACCTTTATGTAAATACGTCTTTGTTTTATCCTCATGTTTCTACGAGTAATTCATTTGGGGATTTTTACCAGCAGGGCAGTCAATTTTGGTAATCTGGCTAAACTGGTAATAAGTAAAGAGTCCACAACCTGGTTTCCTATTCAGTGGTGCAGTAGTGGTTTCCTTCTCCACATCACTGCATTGAAACGGCACTTCTCAGATTGCAAATTACAGGGTGGGCCGTTTATATGGATACACCTAAATAAACTTGGAATGGTTGATATGTCACAGAGGTTAACACGTGAGGAGCAGATAGAAATTGTGTTGATGTCTGGTAAACTCAGTACCCGAGTCATTGCAGCAGATTACAGTGCAAGACACCCTACGAGACCACCCATCTCCCATGCTACAGTTAGCAAACTGCTTGCCAAATATTGTGAAACATTTTTTCTTGCCAAAATGTGTTGTGCAAGAAAACTATCACTAATGAAGAAAGATCAGTGGCTGTCCTAGCTTCATTCAGCAAGAGCTCACAGCGTAGCACTCACTGCATATCACTGGAGAGTGGCATCAGTCAAACATCCCTTCAGCAGGTATTAGCTACTCACCAATGGCACCCTTACAAAATCCAGCTGCTGCAGCAGCTCAACAAAGATGACCAAGATCGGCGCATTGAATTTGCAGAATGGGTAAAACAAAAGTTAGAACAGATCCCTCAGTTTACACAGAACATTATGTTCAGTGATGAGGCAATCTTTTTTGTCAATGGTGAAGTTACCAAACAAAACCACCGCTATTGGTCTGACACTAACCCACAGTGGATACATCCCTCCAAGACTGTTGGAACAAAAAACATTGATGGTATGGTGTGGTATATGGGGTACAAAGATAGTGGGGCCATTATTCACCAATGGAAACAGTGCCACTGGATATCTGAAATTGCTACATGATGATGTGTTGCCCTCTTTATGCCCTGAAGATGGCACATTCCCTGAGTTTTTCCAACAAGATGGTGCACCACCACATTATGGATGTCAGGTCAGAGAACTCCTACATGAACAGTTTTCTGGAAAGTGGATTGGTTGTTGTGGGCCAGTTGAATGGCCACCAAGGTCTCCCGATCTGACCCCCTTACACTTTTATCTTTGGGGTCATATGAAGGCAATTGTCTATGCTGTGAAGATAGGAGATGTGCAGCATCTGAAACAACGGATACTAGAAGCCTGTGCTAGCATTTCTTCTGCGGTGTTGTTATTAGTGTGTCAAGAGTGGGAGAAGAGGGTTGTATTGACAATCAAACACAATGGGCAGTACTTTGAACACTTTTTATAAGTTGTCATAAACTTGTAAATAACTCATAAAACAATAACTTTACTTTTAAACCAAACACACTTTACTTTTAAACCAAACACACCATTGTTCTCAAAAATTCTCAAAACATTTGATGTGTCACGTGACCCTCTTCCCTTTGAAAAAAATAAAAATGGATCCAAAATGGCCAATTTCAAAATGGCCGTCATGGTCACCACTCATCTGGAAATGTTTTCCCCCTCCTATACACTAATGTGCCACAAACAGGGAGTTCATATCACCAACCATTCCCAGTTTATTTAGGTGCATTCATATGAATGGCACACCCTGTATACATTATACTCTGTTTACCCAGCAAGAAATAATGAAGCATAATACCTGCAGGATTCTGAAGGAAGCCCTGGGCTACAAATGTTTTATCTAGATGTCTGATGGCCTTGGGTTTAGCTGTCTGTTGACCCTGTAGCTCTCGTTTTGCAAAAGCATGGGATTGTGTAAAGTTGTAATTTGTACAATATATGTCTACTTTTCTTTGATTTATTTTGTATCATTTAAGAAATTAAAGTGTGCAAATTGTGCCCAAATCTATAAAATGATATAATGCATAACAAATAATAGTTGCTAAGTTCCCAGCAAAGGTTTTCGTTGTCCAAAATCCCTTTTGGCTTTCATCCTGTCATCCACTTGTATACAGCTGGGAAGCTTAATCTAACTTTTCAAACTTTATGTTAGAGGAGATCACAGATTAGACTTTTCTATTCTGAATCAGGAAAATACTTTACACTTATTTTAACATAGACCAATTTTTTATGATATATGAATTTAGAGATGAGTGAACCCACAAATGTTTGGGTTCATCAGATCTGGCTGGACTTTAAAAAAAAATTCTGATTCAGAACTGCTAATTTGAGCCAGAATCCAAAACCCTGTATAAATCTATGGAGACCCAAACTTGCTATAAAATGGTGGTAGTAAGGGCTAGCGGGTTGCAAGTGGAAGCAAAATGGGCATTAAAGCAGAAGAATTATGCTTACCGAGTTTCCATTCTGCTGTCACACTGCTTCTGAGTTTACTCATTAAACCTTATGAATATTCCCCTGCTTTTCTCGCCCATCCTCTGTGACAACATCTGTGACTAGTTGCAGTCAGACTGCGCCCCCAACCACTATGTCAGTGTCTTTGATTGGTTTTCTACACTCGTGTAAAAATAAATAATTGGAAAAAATGGTGTGGTGTCCCCAATATTTTAAAGCCCAGGACAAATAAAGCAGACAACCGGAGGCTGCAGCCCTCCATCTCTGTTCTTTATCTGGGTTTCAAAATATAGGGGACCCCCTCATGTTTTTTCAATTATTTAAATAAATAATTAAAAAAAAACTGTGTTTGGTCCCCCCCAATTTTGATACTTAGCCAAGATAAAGCAGACAGCTGGGTTTTGGTATCTTTAGGCTGGGGAAGCACATAGTTATTGAGAGGTTAACCCTCTCCAGGTTAAAAATAGCAGCCCACAGCAACCCCAGAATTAGTGCATCCTTTAGATGCACCAAATCCTGACACTTTAAAAAGCTCATCCCAATTGCCCTGGAGCAGTGTCAATCAGGGTAATATAAGAGGTTATTATTGACAGCTGTGTTTTGGGAAAAAATCACAGCTGCCATGATGCCCTGGATAAGTAATGGGAGAGGTGTCTAATTGTTTAAGTAAAAAGAAATAAACACAAAACAGGGAAAAATCCTTTATTAAAAAAACGACCCTCTTTCTCCAATTTATTAACCTACAAAACACCCTGCAGGACTGATGTAATTCACAGAGACAATGTCCTATGAAGATCCTGGCTCTACTAGATTGTGAAGTTGCAATGCGCAGTTACATTAGAAACCAGGACCAACCACTGTGGCCTGTGATACACACTGACAGAGCCACAGCAGTGATAGCAGTGGCATCAGTGAGTTCACCTTAGGTCACAGCTGGCAGTTCCTATGTTACCCCAGCTGTGACCTCAGGTGAACTCGTCTGAGAATAACTCATTGAATGTACTGAACTCCCCTCAGGTGTACTCATTTGAGTAATCCGGCATTCAGGTCAATGGTGCTGGATTACCATATTATTGACTTCAATGGTGCCAGATTATCCAGCACCATTGAGGTCAATAATCTATTGATTCAATGCCGGATTACTGGAATGTGCACATATTCCATTAATCCGTGATTGAGCTCAAAGGGTTCAGCTGAAGTGAGTTCCCTGAGTTCAGTGACAAAATTCTGCACCAAATCTTCATCCCCTGGCAGAAAAAACACATAAAAAACGTGATGTGTTATGTTACATGTTTTTATTCGTAGTTTGATACTTTTTTTAGTGCATTTTTGTCTCAAAATTGCATGGAAATCCTTATGCCAGCAAAGTAAATGAGAATTCTTGTCATGTTTTTTTCGCTTTATAGATGTAGTGCAGATATAAATTTGCAGCATGTCAATTTTTGCTGCATATTTCCACCCAATGCATGTAAAAAGCATGAAAAAATCCATGCTAAAAACACATAAAAATGCATCACATTTTTGGTGTGTTTTTCTGCCAGTTGATGCAGATTTGATGCAGATATATTTGCAACCAAATACTCAGTGTGCGCACATAGCATTATCTGCATGCTGAGTACACTGAAACTGCTCTGTTCCCTTGTAATTTCAATTTAGCAGTGTATCAACACATACAGCTAAAGTGAAAATAAAGTAAGCAAAGTGTTAAAATAAAAAAAAATGCTCACCTCTCCGCTGAGTATCCCATGATGCGAGGCATCCACCTCCGATAGCTGCAGGGCCTTAATAAGCTGACCGGGTGGGTCAACCCGATCAGCTGATGTGTCACATGGCAACATCAGCTGAGCGATTTAAACCACCCGCCAAAATTGGCGGGCGGTTTAAACTGCTCAGCTGATGCTGTCATGTGACACATCAGCTGATCAGATGCCGCCGGTCAGCTGATTAAGGTCCTGCAGCCATTGAAAGTGGATTCCTCGCATTGCGGGACACTCAGTGAAGAGGTGAGCATTTTTTTTTATTTTTAACCATTGCTTTCCCTTTCGCAATGTATGCGAACATAGATACATTGTGAAACTAAAAGTCAGCCCCGACACCACTGTCCTGCGCTTTGCAGGCTCGGGCTCTTCCCAGCTCTTTCTGGGTCCGGATTCGTCAAAATCACAAATCCAGACACAGAAATGGCATCCGGATTAACAAATTTAGTCTGTCCGTTCCTGTCCGTGTGGTCATGCAAAAAACAGGATCCCCACAGACAGGAGCAAAATGAGATGTGAAGGGGGCTTATACCTGAGTTTATACATCCAAGGAAAAAGAAAAAAGTCCAGCTTACCATTTATAACTCAGTGGTTAACCACAATCATTGGGGGTGCACGGATGAAATGTTTAGCAAACATATAGTCCAACTGTAGAAGTATACAGGATGATATCCAAGGTAGGAATTCTTTTTTCGTTTATTAAATCTTTAAAGGGATCCTGTCACCTCCAAAACGCCTCCTAAGCTAGCAAAACATGTCCCTGCAGCATCCTATCACTAATCTCACACTTCTTTTGTCTCCTAAAAGCATCCTGTGAAAGTGGAGAAAAACGTTTTAATACTTACTCATTAGTGATTATAATTAGCAGTGACTATATTCTTTAGTCACCAAGGTGGGCTGTTTTGCAGCTCAAGGGATCCACCCTGTCTCTGTGTGTTCTGCTGTGATGTGCAGGCATTGCCCTCCCCCCTCTCTATCACTCACAGAATGCAAATCATTAGTCCTGCCTTCAGTTTCAGTTTCACAGCAGCACAGACAGAGAGGGCTGGATCCTGGAGCTGCAAAAGAACACCCCCTGGTGACTAAAGAATAGTCACTCTGCTAATTATAATCACTAATAATGAGTAAGTATTAAAAGTTTTTATGCACTTTCACAGGGTGCTTTTAGGAGACAAAAGGAGTGTGAGATTAGTGATAGGATGCTGCAGGGACATATTTTGATAGCTTAGGAGGCGTTTTGGAGGTGACAGGATCCCTTTAAAAGCATAGCACAGAAAAAAGTGCAAGCGGAAGGCCAATCCCAAGATAACATATTTACACGTTTCGATCTGCAGTGATCTTACTCATAATAATTTTAAATTAGATTGTTTCAGATTTAAACACAGATCAAAAGGCGTAAATATGCTATTTTGGGATTGGACTTCCCCTTGCACTTTTTTCTATGCTATGCTATGCTTTGAAAGATTTAATAAACAAAAATATTTTTTAACTATCTTGGATGTCATGCTGGATACTTCTACAATTGGACTGAGTTTTTATACAGTTTGTTTATACAGTTATATTCAGAGGTTTTGGTCTATTTAATGGTCTTGTGATTATGGGTACCGTTACACGTCGCAACATAGCATGCAATTTCACTTGTAATTTGCTGGTTACAGTGAAATCATGGACACATTGTTCTCTTTTGTTGCCGTGTACAAATGGAACAATGTGTCCAAGATTTCACTGCAACCAGCAAATTGCCAGTGAAATTGCATGCAATGTTGCGATGTGTAATGGTACCCTTTGTCTCCCACACTGGTGATATTCCTTGTTTTTAATTCTGATTAATAAAGACATTGGTTAATATTATTTATTTGTCAGCACGGCTTTATATCTAGATTCATTTGTTTGTGATATGGGCATTTGGAATTAATTGCAGACCTGGAATGTCTGAAGCCAAAGGCTCAAAAAAGGCTCGCTCAGACAGACTTGGCACAAGCCACTCTATTTGGAGAATCCAGGGAAACCCTCACCCTTTTAACCCTAATCTGGATTTACAACTGGGTCCAGTAGATTGCTACCCATGAAAGATCTGCAGTCTTGAGGTGCAAACCAGAGACAGGAATGGTTGCCAAGCAGGGTATAAGCTGGGAGGCCATGCAAAAATCAGGAGCTGTAATGGTACCTTTACACGCCGCTACAGAAGGTTAGAAACAACCGGGTGTCGGAGACAATTGTATCTTGCACCGTCAAAGCATTGCGAGGTAGCGGCGTGTAAATCAGGTTGTTGCCACTGGTCACTGTCGACACCTGTTTTACTGCAGTGCTCAAAAACAGGTTGGTTTCAACCCAATGGTAGTGACGTGTAAATGAGCAACAAGAAGGTTTTTTCGCCACCTAGTGAATTCCCTGGGACGTGACACAGCCTCCGGGATACCGCGCCCCATCAGCGATCATTGATGGAAGCTCCTGCGTTACGATTGGTTGTCCCTGCATAGGGCGGCATATTTAAGGAGCTGACCAGTCACACTACACAATTGCAATAGCATCATGTATTAGCCAGCCTTCCTGCGCTGGCTGGCCAATCATGATGCTATTGCATTGTCCAATCATCGTACGAGCGTCTCGTAATTCACAACTGTAGCACGCCTATGTGTTGTCCCTGCTGCCCCAGGACCTCCCATATTACCTTGTGGTAGCGGCGTGTAAATGAGGGACGGTGCTCTACAGAAGGTAACTTGCGGCACCCGGCAGTGCCTCCAGGGATAGATTAAACCTTCTTTAGAGCACCTTGTAGCGGCGTGTAAAGGCGGTATCAGGTGCCGCTAGGAACCGTTGGAACGTGCTCGTGCACGTGAGACACCCGGTTGTTTCCAACCTTCTGTAGCGGCGTGTAAAGGTACCATAAGAGTAGTCCTAAACATAAGCCAAGGTCAAAACAAGGAACAATAATAACAAGAGGCAAAACAGACAGGACTGAGCCAGGGAAGCACTAGACTATATATGACACCTTCCTACAATAAGAAGATACCTTTAGTAGGGTGTGGCGCTTTCTAATAGGCTGAAGCAAGGAGCTGATGACGTCAGCCGGACAGCACACACCCACTCTGTCAGACTGGAAAATACTGCAGGTTTTATGGTATGGAAAAAAATTACACTGCAGCATGATTCTCCAGGTCAGTTTATGGCAATACCAAATGTTTAATTAAAAAAAAATGTTTTTAGAAAATTAATAATATTAATAGTTATGTAATAATTTTAATAACTGTAATTTTTGGTGGAATAAATTAACTTGAGTTGTAAAGTCAATCGAGAGGGCTTATTTTCTGTGTGGCTAGCTGACGTTTTTAACCATACAATTTTGTGGGAGATGTGACATTTTAATTGCTCCCTATTCCATTTTTTGTGGTGTTGTGGTGAAGATGTTTCTTTATGACATTAAATTACTGACCACAATTACAGCACAGAATGTGTGAAAGTTGCTGCTAGATCAAGAGGCTCCGTCTGACAGCCTGATGAAAAGGAAATAAAAGCAGAAATACTAAACTACTGAGCTGTCACACAGATCTATTTGAAGAGAAATAAATCAATCAGCCATTGTTCAAATAGGAGATAGGGGGCCGTCACACGGAACGATATCTTGCCCGATATCGTTTAAGCGATCTCCTTTTTGATCGCTTAAGCGATATCGGGCAAGATATCGTTGCATGTAATCAAGCGATTTACGATGGTAAATCGCTTGATCGTGACATCGCTGATCTGAGGTTCGGTTCTCAGATCTAGCGATGAACGATGCAACGATCTGCATCATCGTGGTGTATGACACCACGATGATCCATCTCCCAGCGACCGCGCCTATGCTGGGAGATGGTAACTATGGTACACGTCGGGTAACTAAGCGACGCGCGGCGCCTAGTTACCCGATGTGTACCATAGTAACGAGCGAGATCGCTGCTCCACATCGCTGGTGAGTCTGTCTGTGTGACATCTCACCAGCGATGTGAGCGATATTGTAAGCGATTGCGCGTGCACGTGATCGCTTACAATATCGCTAAAGATATCTCACCGTGTGACGGCCGCCTAAGGTATTGAAGTAAAGAAAAGGGGAAAATAGTATGAAGTACTCACTGTATAAGTAATAATGAAGATAATAAAACTAAGTAATGCCTAATTGTAAAATATGGAGTGGTGTAAACAACCTACTAAATAGCACAGGAGGACAACCTGGACAATCATGTATCATAACAAGGCTGTTGCTATTTTTAAAACGAAATAATAATTATGTCAAGAAATCTTTTATTGCAAACTTGTTAAAAATGAATAATTCACATGAGAATCTATTTGGTACTGCATACATTGAAGTCCTAAATAAGGTGAGTCCAGAGTAACAAAAGTCTGCTGGGAAGTTTCCTTGTCCATCCCTTGTTGTGAATTCGTGTTACACAGGGCACTCCGGCCAACAGCGTCACTGTAAACCACAATGCTCATGCTGAAGAGGCATGTGATATCACTGATTGTCAGCTACGGAATCTTGCTGGGGCAAAAAAAACTATATATTTTGAAGCAATTGTTCCATTGTTTATTCCAGACCATGGTAGACTGCAGCCTAGAGGCCTGTTTCAGCCTTTTGTTTTTTCTTGTACATCCTGCAAACCGGAATTGTCGGAGGGCTGGTAACAATGGCATAGCATCCGTGTGTTGTGGGTCTCATTATATCAGACATAATGACAACACTAGAAAGCGCCTGATGTGCGTAGCCTAATGGCCACTTTACACGTCCCAACGTCGTTCCGATATTGGATCCAACGACGCGGGAGCGCGCACTTTTTGGGCAGAATTCCAAGATCGCATAGGAGATGTTACACAGCGTGATATCGGCAGGCAACGCAACAGCGATGTGTACACCCCCTTGTACGGCCGACCCAGGAACGACCATTTAACATGGGCGAGAATAGGGGAAGTTGTACTCCACATCGTTGTTGGGCTTTTACACAGTCTGATCCGGCCACATCGTCCATCCAATATCGGCCCGTTGGAGAGCACGCTCATTTGATCCCCGATATCGTTTTGGCGTCGTTCGTGCGTCGTATTGGACATTTACACCATACAACGCCCGACCGATATCGGGGCCAACGCACGAACCACGTGACTTTTTGTCGAAGTTGGACGCCGATATCGGGACGTGTAAAGTGGCCATAAGTCTACACACAGTACAGAGTGAGTACTTGTTGAGGGGAAACTGTGGGGTCATAATACTGCATGTTTGGCTGTGAGGACATCGTACTGTGTTAGCTGTGGAGGATCATACTATTTAATGAGGCAGGTTTGGGGGCAATCCTACTATATGTGGGGCTCTATGTGTTCATACTATTTGGGAGGCTGTGGGGGCATCATGCTGTGTGTGAGGAGGCTATGAAAATAACAAGGTATGGGATGTTGTGGGGCTGAGGAGACATCATACTATGTGTGTGGGAAGACTGTAAGGGTACCTTCTCACACCGCAGCCACGGCGAGAAATATTGTCTGTGATATTGCGACTTGGAAATATCGCCGCCAAATTGCCTCCTTATTGCATCGTGTATTTCGGGAATTTGGCGGCGATAAGACAAATGTCGCCTGGTTTCAATTTCACAGCAGTGCTGTGAAATCGAAACCAGGTGACATTGGTTTTATCGCCGCCAAATTCCCGAAATACACGCCGCAATAAGGAGGCAATTTGGCGGCGATAATTCCAGCGAGAAATATCGGCTCCAAAAATGTCTCCCCTAGTTGCGGCGTGAGAAGGTAGCCTAAGGGTGATTTTCCTATGTTGGAGGGTTATGTAGGATCATACTGTTTGGGGGAAAAAGATGGCTAATCATACTAATTTATGTTTGGAATTACTTTTAGGACATCATTTTGTATGATGGCTGTGGAGGATTATATAGTTTGAAGGACCATCATTCTCTGTGTCTGTGTGTTAAGACTGTGGGGACCTCCTTTTGTGTGTATGGCTCTATGGACATCATACTGTGTGTGTTGAAGGGCTGTAGGGACTTCATTCTCTGTGGAGGTGGCTGTGCATAATTATAGTTTGAGGCGCTGTGAGGGCCATCCTACTGTGTGTAGAAGGGCTATGCGGACATTATACTGTGGTGGGTGTTTTGGGAGGATCATGTTGTTTATGGAAGCAAAAGTACTGAGTATGTGGTAGAGCTGTGGGGACATCATACAATTTGTAGAGCAGTAAAGATCATCATACTATGTGAGGGACGGGCACTTAATGCAAGTGTATTGAGCAAGGCCATGCACATCTAGTTGGATTCTGGCCAGGAGAATGCTTATTGCACACTTGCAGTCAGGGCCGTAACTACAACAAGTGCAGGGGTTGCGATCGCACCCGGGCCCTGCAGCCTAGGGGGGGTCTCAAAAGTCCTTTGGCCCATAGAAAAAGACTAATACTATTAAAAATTTGCAATAATTGGGGGCCCCGTTGGAGCTTTTGCATCGAGGCCCCAGGGCCTGAAGTTACGCCACTGCTTGCAGTCACATGACATTCCCAGCTCTTACATCGGAGAATCCTCACAGTGCATGAGATGTGAGGATTCACAAGTCTACAGTCACATAAACTGACTGCAGGCTTGTCATTTAAGGGCCGCTTCACACTGCGGCGTGATCCAGTCCGGGTCTGTCCGGGAGGACCCTGACAGCTGCAGACCGGATCAGCACACAGGACTAGGGGGCTATTATGCCCTCCGGTCCTGTGTGCAGCGCACGCAGCTGCAGCCGCTGACAGGTCAGGACCGCGGCGCCCGCGGTCCTGACTTATCAGTAGCGGGAATTGCGTGCGCTGCACACAGGACTGGAGGGCATAATTTTTGAAAACCAAAATTTATGTCGGTATCAAACCTTTTGGCCACGACTGTATAATTCATGTATCATGAAACATTTTGCGTGCAATTAGTGCATGATTCAGGTGATTTATAGGCATTTTTTACATTGATCTCTTTAGTCTGTAGCTATCTGTCTGTAATATGTTAACTGAGATTACACATCGTCCTTTGCTCTTAAACTGACGGTATTCTTGAGGTTCTTTTCTTACTCTAAGAAATAAATGTTTCTATTTTTAATTTATTTTTTTGCTGAATACGTTATATTTGAAATGGTAAAATGTTACCACTTACAATATCATTTTTGCTGCAGGGCACATTTCTGAGCAGTAGTATTAGAAGTAATCCTTTACATATGGCAAGATATATTCTCATCTGTGGCTGATTTAGATTGAAATGAGAAAAAAAAGCAGAGACTGATTATCTAGAAACTTTAAATGCATGAGACGTGAATGGGGCAATAATAGTTATATGGTAAAAACTCAGTTTGATGAGGGCTTGCTCTTAGGGTGGAAACACACTATCCGACTCACATACAAGTCTCTCGGACAAGACTCGGATCAGTGACCCTGAACTGCCTCTCCCTCTCTGGACAGGAGTGTCAGCTGCTTGTGTTTTTGTGCAGCATCACTGTACCGAGTCTCGTTCCGAGAGACTTGCCTGTGAGTAGGATAGTGTGTTTCCAGCCTTACTTGCATAAACGGACGAATACAATGCTAGAAAAAACTGCAATGTACGCTGGCCAATATTTTTCAGTGATTCAATGCTGATCTGTAAGTTTTTCCTCTGTTGTACTCAGCAAAAAAATCGCAACCTGCTGCATTTGTGCACATATATTGGACGAAACTCACCAATGCAAGATGGTGGTGCGAGAAAAAAAAACAAGCAGCACGTGGACTATCCATATGTCATCTGTTTTTTACTGATACATTACCATTCTGTAGCAGAGAACACTGTAAATGGTCCTGTAAATGATTGTAGAATTATATGTACTGAGAAAAAAACACGTCTTTCTGATATAATTCTGATGTCATACGGATGTTAAGCAAGAAAAAAATCATGATATATGGAATACCAAATTAATTTTACTTGTCCAATGTTTCTTAGGCTGGTTTCACACCGCGAGTTTCTGCTGTCAGGTTATGTCTGGTGTTTTGCAGGAAGCTCCGGACATAACCTGACAGCCCCGGACAAACGGAACCAGAGGGCAAATGTGCCCTCCAATCCTGTTTTGTGCCGGAATCATTCTTGCGCGTGGCTGCCGCTGTCCAATGCAGAAATTTCAGCATAGCGGGTGCAGGAGAGCTAGCCGGCGGTGCTGAAAGTTCAGCCGTGGACCTCTCCACGTGCTGAACTTCAGCGGCGGCTATGTTATGCTGCGCTGTCCAGGTCCTGAATGAGCGCGCCTTGAATTTCAGAGGCGCCGCTTTTTCAGCACCTGGCGTCCGGGAATCGGATAGTTTTCCTGATGTATCCGGCGTGATCCGGTGCCCATAGACTCCCATATTATGGGCGCCGGATCACCCCAGATCCGGGAGGATCTGAGAGGATCTGGATTTGTTCGTCTTGTGCCCCGGACATAAAAAATGCTGCAAGCTCCGATTTTGTCTGGGGCAAAAAACGAAAAGAACTGGATTCTCCTGGACAGACACAAAACCGGATGATAAATAACTGCCATCCGGTGCCATAGAAATACATGGGGGGCAAAACCGGATCCGGGTCTGTCCGGATCACACTGGACAGACCCGTACAAAGAAAATCGTGGTGTGATGCCGGCCTTAGAAATATGGATCCAAAGTTTTGTTTTTCATTCTCTGGTAATAAATAATATTAACTAATTGAGATGCAAGCATTGTACTAGGCTCAAACCTCAATGGAGCACTACTTTTAACATGTATACTCAAATTGGCCTTATATCAAATAGGGAAAGGAATAATAATTTGTATGAATTCTACGCAATGTGCGTGGCTATGGAAGGCCCAGAGATGACCATTATGATAAACTAAAGGTTAAAGAAGCTTGGTTGTGAATAAAATTCTCTTTCCTCTATAAATTGTGTATAAGTTTGTGATTTCTGCGTAATGAAAGCATTCATTTTTGGAATGGCTGAGGCGGCCGTCACACGGAACGATTTCTTGCCCGATATCGTTTAAGCGATCTCCTTTTTGATTGCTTAAGCGATATCGGGCAAGAAATCGTTGTATGTAATCAAGCGATTTACGATGTTAAATCGCTTGATCGTGACATCGCTGATCTGAGCTCCGGTTCTCAGATCTAGCGATGAGCGATTTGACGATCTGTCTCATCGTGGTGTATAACACCACGATGAGCGATTTCCCAGCGCAGAGTCTATGCTGGGAGATGGTAACTATGGTACACGTCGGGTAACTAAGCGATGCGCGGCGCCTAGTTACCCGATGTGTACCATAGTTACCAGCGAGATCGCGGCTCCACATCGCTGGTGAGTCTGTCTGTGTGACATCTCACCAGCAATGTGAGCGATATTGTAAGCGATTGCGCGTGCACGTGATCGCTTACAATATCGCTATAGATATCTCAGCGTGTGACGGCCGCCTGAGAGAGACTACATGCAAGGCAATGAGCACGACTCAATGGTTCACCATAGTGGGTTTTTTAGTATTTTCAGACAAGTCGATAAGCTGTAAAATGGATATAGCGTGATATAAAATAAAGTAGTGATCATGGAAACAATTCTTATTTTTTGGAATTCCAATCCAGTGCTAGTATGCTTGCACCAAGATGTGTTGGATATAATGTCATGCAAGAAAGACATCAACATATTGTTTGATGGATCAAAAAGTCACTAAATGCGCATGAAAAAAAGATATTTGATTTAATGTAGCCTAAGTTCAGAGCTTTGGTGGGTGTGTAGGTCCTAGACATCTGCCAATTGCACAAAGGTGCAAAAATGTCTAGGTTATACTTGAATGTGTAAAGAGCAGTGTGTAACATTAATGGAAAGTTTTGGGTCTGTACAAATCTCTGCTTATGCGCTAGTAAAGTCAAAAGGCTTCTGCTCCTTAAGACCCTGTTACACATAGTGATATCGCTAACAAAATCGCCGCAACATCACAGGTTTTGTGACATAGCAGTGACCTTGCAGGCGATATCGCTGTGTGCGACACTTAGCAGCGATTGGCCCCCCGCTGGGAGATCTCTGATCATTAATGAATGGCCTGGACCATTTTCTGATTGGCAATCTCCGCTGGGCATGCTGAATCGCTGTATGTGACAGGGGCAATGACCAGCGATCCCCATTCTGCTGCCGTGAACCTGACAGATGCCAACGACCGTCGGGTTGTCGGCGCATCGCTGGGTCATCGCTGGTAAGTCTGCCTATATGGCATCTTACCAGCGACCACGTAGTGACGCACCAACGATCCCGGCCAGGTCGGATCTTTGTCGGGATTGCTTGTGCGTCGCTACATGTAACGAGGCATTTCGTTTTTGAGACAGGAGCTTTCACTTTAGATACATAAATTTGATGTTATCTTATGTGACTCACACCTCAACCAGCATGGAGAAAAAAGGCGTTGGGAAGATGGGCAACAAATGGAGCATCTGAAAGGTTGCAAGGAAAGGAAGAGGTTCTGCAATGAGAATTCCTCCTCTTTTCTCTGTGTAAGGGTATAAGGTCTCATTCACATGTCAGTGTTTTTCACATCTGAGGAAAACGAATGATCCGTGTTCTTGTCAGACTTTGATCAGAGTTGGTCCTAGTGTCATCAGTTTTTCTTGTATGTGGAGAAAAAAAGTCTCCACCTTCTGCTATGTGACAGTCCATGAAAATTGAACCAAAGTCACATGCTATCCGAGTGAAGTCTGTTTCTTCAATGAACCCATAGACTTGCATTGCTGATTTTGATCCAATACTCAGATAAACACACAAAACACACAAAATCAACACAAAAGGGTGAAACATAAAATGAGAGCAATGGGGATAGGAAAAAATATGTGTAAGTGGGTTAAGAACTGGCTTAGTGATAAGAAACAAAGGGTGGTTATTATTGGATCACACTCAGAATGGGCACAGTTAACAGTGGGGTACCACAGGGGTCAGTGTTGGGCCCGTTCTTTTTAATATATTTATTAATGACCTTGTGGGGGGCATACAGAGTAGAATCTCAATATATGCAGATGACACTAAACTCTGCAGGGTAATCAATACAGAGGAGGACAATTTTATATTACAGGAGGATTTATGTAAACTAGAAGCTTGGGCTGCTAAATGGCAAATGAGCTTTAATGGGGATAAATGTAAAGTCATGCACTTGGGCAGAGGAAATAAAAGGTATAATTATGTGCTTAATTGTAAAACACTGGGCAAAACTGTCACTGAAAAAGACCTGGGTGTATGGGTAGATGACAAACTCACATTTAGTGGCCAGTGTCAGGCAGCTGCTGCAAAGGCAAATAAAATAATGGGATGTATTAAAAGAGGCATAGATGCTCATGAGGAGGACATAATTCTACATCTATACAAGTCACTAGTGCGACCACACTTAGAATACTGTGTACAATACTAGTCTCCGGTGTAAAAGAAAGACATAGCTGAACTAGAGCGGGTGCAGAGAAGAGCGACCAAGGTTATTAGAGGACTGAGGGGTATGCAATACCAAGACAGGTTATTAAACTTGGGGTTATTTAGCTTAGAAAAACAAAGGCTTAGGGGTGATCTTATAATAATGTATAAATATATAAGGGGACAGTACAGAGACCTTTTTAATGATCTCTTTACTCTTAGGCCTGAGACAGGGACAAGGGGGCATCCTCTACATCTGGAGGAAAGAAGGTTTAATCATAATCACAGACGTGGATTCTTTACTGTAAGAGCAGTGAGACTATGGAACTCTCTGCTACATGATGTTGTAATGAGTGAGTCACTACTAACATTTAAGAAGGGACTAGATGCCTTTCTTGAAAACTATAATATTACCAGTTATATATACTAGATTCTTTGATACGGCGTTGATCCAGGGAACTAGTCTGATTGCCGTATGTGGAGTCAGGAAGGAATTTTTTTCCACAATGTGGAGCTTAGTGTTGCCACATGATTTTTTTTTGCCTTCCTCTGAATCACCATGTTAGGCTATGGGTTGAACTAGATGGACTTAAGGTACCGTTACATGGTACAACTTATCAGCGATGTTGTATGTGATCTCGGGAGTGCGCTCATTTTGTGGACACCTGTGCAACATCGCTGGTGAACTGTCACACGTCCAGATATCGTGGACAAGTCACCAACGATGTTGTGAGGAGGGATCGTTCGCAGACACCGCGAACGATGCCTGCTCACTACTGTGAATGGGCGAAGTCGGCTGTGACATTGCTATTGCGGTGTCACACTGAACGATGCTGCAGGTTGCTTAAGTTGAAGTTGACAGGTTTTCCTGCATGCACTTGACGACTTGAACAACTATCGTTGTTGAATCGTGCGTTTACACGCAGCGACGCAACAATGATGTCGTTTCAACATCGTTCCTGACATCACTTTTGAACGATGTCGGGAACGATGTTGAAATGTGTAACGGGGCCTTTAAAGTCTTCCTTCAACCTTAAAAACTATGTTACTATGTTACCTGTCTCTTTGATTTTTCGCGGACCAATCCGACTGCAGAAAAACACAGACATGTGACGACAGGTATGAGTTTTAGGCTTTGTTCACACTGTGCGTTTGTGATCCATTTTTTTTATCCATTTTTGCATTGAAAATGCTGGGAACACATCACTTTAATGGAATCCCAGCAAAGTCAATGGGTTTTCAGATTTTGCTGTTCAGCCTGGTCTTTCATGACCTGATGCGTTTTTTCCCTTGAAAAGTGATAGCATATCAATTATGGGTGTGCTTTTCAGATCCACATTTCCCATTGAAACCACTGTGTATGGGCTAAAAAAACGCACCAGAAAAAGCGCAACCAAAACGGATCAAAAATGGATCAGAAATGGATGATCCATTTCTGATGCATTTTTTTTTAAAAGCTGATCCAGATTTCCAGCTGAAAAAGAGAGAAAAATGTACAAGAAAAAAAGATCAAAAACGCAATGTGAACTTAGTCTTATTCATGATAACCACAGATGAACATTGGACATCTGAATGAGGCCTAAACCAAGGTTTCACAAAATGCTTTCATCACAATTTTTACATTTCTTTGTCTGCTTGTTTAACCCTTTTATGTTGTCTCTCTGACTTTGATGTCAGCTTGCACGCTGAGCCAGAATCTTTCACCACACATGATGGCTGATTTAATAATCCACCATGTGCCTCTGTAAGCCATGGGTGGATCTGAGATCCATTCCTGACTGTTAACCAGTTAAATATCACTGTTGATTTCTTATAGTTGGATTTTACATTTGCCGGCAGGTGAGCGTCTCATTCCCTACTGTTATCGGCACGCCTGTGACGTGATCGTGGGGCGCTGATGGCTTGTCAGGCTAGCCAGCAGTCAGCTGCGATCGGTTGTTCATATGAGAATGTGATTTTTGCTGATGCACTACTTTGGATACCAGAAGTGATCGAACGATCGCAGCTTCAAATTCTCTTAGCGGAGTAGTAAAAATGGTAAAAGGCTTTAAATTTTTTTTTAAAAACAAGAAAAATAAATAATTTAAACACAAAAGTTCAAATCAGCCACCTTTTATGCCCCAATGAAAGTAAAACAATAAAAAAATTACACATATTTGGTATTGCCTTGTTTAGAAATGTCTGATCTATCAAAATCTAAAATGAATTAATCCAATTAGTAAACAGGGTAGTCAATTTTTTTTTCTAAATGACAAAATTATGTTTATGTAGCTCACGCAACATTGCAATACTACAAACTACAAATTCTACAAAAACAATAATAAGAGGTGATCAAAACATTTTATCAACGATCAGAAAAGGGCCATTGGGCACCACGGGACACAAAAGGGGCTATTTACTTTAAACCTTCATTCACCTCTCCGGTCTCTGGGTTAGGGTGTTGCTCGCCAGGCAAAAGACAAAAACTTTCTCAAACAGCGTGGTAGAAAAGAAGAGGCAGCACTCACCGGTTTGCTGATCCTGGTTTATTTGTACATTCCAAGCGGCTTTAGTACGATTTCAATATAGCGGGGAGAGGGAGAGGGAGTGAGGAGTCGGCGGGCAACGGCTCACCGTCTTGCGGCTGTTGCCACTTCAACGGGTGCAATCTCCCCGCTATATTGAAATTGTACTAAAGCCGCTCAAAACATTTATCTACTCAAACATGTTGTCAGTAAAAACATCAGCTCAGGGTGCAACAAATAAGCTCTCACACCGCCTTCGATCCCAAAAATAAAATGTTATTGATCTCAGAAAATGGCGTCAAAAGCAATTTTTTTTTACAAAGTTTAGAATTTTTTTTCACCACTTAAATTTAAAAGTAAACTATACATGTTTGGTATCTAAGAACTCGTACTGACCCAAGGTATTATACTGCCTGCTCAGTTTTCCATATAATGAACATAGTAAATAAAAAACAAAAACAAATTGTTGAATTTCCCTTTTTTTTGCGATTTCACCATACTTGGAATTTTGTTCCCGTTTTCCAGTACATTATATGGTAAAATGAATGGCGTCATCCCACATTGCATTTGTGCACACAAAAAATAATGTCTGTTATAATTTCTCTTTTCAGTCACAGATCTTAGGATTATGGTACCGTCACAAGTTGCGATATCATGTAGGAAATCGCATAGAAATCACGTGTTTGGAGGCGTGGCTGTGACATCTGAACGATGTCGTAAGTGCGTCGTAGCGTGTGACACCGCAATAACAGTGTGAGATATCGTGAGATCGCACATAGCAGATTTGAGAACATGTTCTCAAATCAGGCGATCTGCGATAATACCATCTGCTGTATCGTGCAGTGTCACACCGCGATAACGATGTGTTCCATGATTTCTCCTATTCAGCGCTGTGAAAACAAGGAATCCTAACGACCGCTATTCACAATCTCATCCCGGAATCGCCACATTGTTGTAGATGATATCTCAACGTCACACATCTACACTCCGATCACGATACAAATCTCCGTGCGAGTGCGCTCCCGTGACTTCTATGCGATATCCTACGCGATATCGCAACGTGTGATGGTACCATTAGAGTTTTCATGTTTAAAATTATGGGTATTAAAAATGATATACCTGTATAATTTCTATACACCTGTGAATGCAATTATTTGTGATATATTTAAATTTCTCATTGTTTTCTGCAAAATAGAATAAATAGTAAGACAACCATTGTGAATATTTAGGGTATGTCCTCACGGTCTGGAGGAGCTGCGTGTTGGACGCAGCTCCTCCGGACCTGAGGGAAGCCACGGGTGGCCGCAGGGAGACCGCAGCCGCCCTGTACTCACCATGTGCGGTGGGTGCGGGGCGGCTTCTCCTTGCAGTCACCCGATGACAGCCTCTTCCGACTCCGCAGCATGAAATAAACATGCTGCGGAGGAGCGGACTCCCGGCAACTCGCACCGCAGCTCCAAACACGCTGCGGGCGGGCTACGCATAGTGAGGATGCCACTATGCCTGTACTGTACAACGCAACGTTTTGGATGCAGCGCAAAGACGCTGCGTCCAAAACGCTGTGTTTCCTGATCGTGTGCACGCACCCTTATTGAGACAGCAAAATGTTTCCCATGGTTGGTAAGTAGTAGAAATGGATGTTTTTACTCAGAAAAAAGAGAAGAAATTCTTATTGCTGACAATATACTTTATTAAAGCCATAGGTGTCTCCAGAATCTCACAGCCCCCCATAGTTATTTCCTCTTTGATATTTATATTTTGATCTCTGAGCTTCAGTGTCAAGCTAAAATTCATAATGCAAAGCAGGCATGGCTTTCTTTATATCAAAGTACTGTATGATCACTTGGTTATGCTCAATGCTTTCAATTTTACTCTATTAATTGCCATTGAATAGTACTGATACAGTATGATTGAAAAGGAGGAAGAGGAAGACAAGTGAAAGTTGTTGTTTATATGTAACAAGTAGAGCCGCACCAAAGGAATGATCTAAGGATTGTGAAGGTCAGGGGTGAAGCATTAAAACTGAGGCTGGGGAGCATTGTGGCTAGTTAATGGCACTCTGTGAATTACCCTTTATGAGGAGCACCTGTATAGACAGCTGGTACTTCAGTGAAAATCCTAAAGCTTTAGGTTTTTCTACAGACACAAGTCCTATAGGCACTTATGAAAAAATGTTAAGCAAATTATGCATTCATTTGGAGTTCTGTGACCAATACAAATGCACACAGGAACTTGTCTTGTACTTTTATATAGAGCTCCACTGCCAATATACAGTTGGGGGAACTTTATATACTACTAGCTGGGTGCCCGATGCACATGCATCGGGATTCTAGAAGAGCGAGTCTCTGACTCGCAATGGCCGCTTCGCGGCCAATGCTCCGCGCTGCTAAGGCGACTCGCCATGCCCGCTGCGCGGGCATAGCGAGTCGCCTTAGAACTGCTCGCAATGGCCGCTGCGCGGCCAATGCTTCGGGCGTATCCACATGACCACGCCGACTCGCATTGCGAGTGGACTCAGAAGGGGCAAAAAACCCATTCGCAATTATATAATAAACTAGCTGTGAGCCCGATGCAAATGCA